>JAQQSW010011974.1:0-12633 GCA_028646575.1 Pseudocheirus occidentalis | reverse complement strand
TTTCTGGTCATGTGTTTCAGGTAGACCAATAATTTTCAAATTGTCTCTCCTGGATCTATTTTCCAGGTCAGTGGTTTTTTCAAGGAGATATTTCACATTGCTTTCTATTTTTTCATTTGTTTGTAACTGTTTAATAGTGTCTTGGTTTCACATAAAGTCATTAGCTTCTACTTGCTCCACTCTAATTCTGAAGGAATTATTCTCTTCAGAATGCTTTTGAGATTCTTTTTCCATCTGGCAAATTAATGATTTTTCTTGCATCATTCTCATTTCTCTTCCCAATTTTTCCTCCACTTCTCTAATTTGTTTTTCAAAGTCCTTTTTTCATTTGATCTGTCGCCTCTAGACATTCTTCAAGTGTCTTGGAAGCATTTAATATGGGAGTTCTGACTGTGCTGTCTTCCTCCCGTTCCATGCTTTGATCCTTTTTGTCCACAAAAAAGGATTCTAGAGTTTTATTGCTGTTTTTATTTTGCTTCCTTTTCCTCATGTTGGCCAATTAATGAATTGTTTGTTTGTTTGTTTTTTAAGCTTTGTGGAACTCTCCTTCCAGGGGGGAAAGCTCTGTTCCAAATTGCTGGGGTTTTCCCCACTGCTGGAGCAATTAGGGGGGTGTTGCAGCCCCCCCCCAGCTTTGGCTTGCTGAGAGCACACCCCAGGACTACCACCCAAGACCACTATCCGTATCTAGGCAGCTCAACGCAAGTGCACTTGGCCTTGATCAATCAACTTAGCCCCCCTGTGGGGTCAGCCGCTCAGAACTCTGATGCAGGCTAGTGAGGGCAGCTGCCAGTTACAGCAGTTCCTGCCCTTCCCCCACTGCTCCTTTGCCCTGGAGGCAGGTTGGCCAAACTGCTTTTCCTTCCCCAAATTAAGTTTCATCATTCCACTTTCACTGACCTTCTGTAATCCTGGCTTGCTAGATGTGAAAATCCCTCCAGGTGCTGTAGTTCTGCTCCCTGGGGTAGACTCATACTGTGGCTTGTGAGGCTCGGCTCCTCCTGACCGCCCTGAGGGCTGGCCATGGTTTTGGTTTCTGGCTAGGCTGGTATCCGCTCCTGGCCTGCTGGCCTGCCAGATGAGCCCCTGTTGCTGAGCTGCCTTTCTCTAGTCCTTGTTTTTCATACCTTGCTAGAAGTGGAGTTGCTCAGGTGTTATAGATCTTCTCTCTTGTAGACTGGCTGCGGCTAGGCTCAGGTCCTCCAGCTGCCCTGGGGCCTGGCCTCGGCTCCCAGCCTGCAGTGAGCCCCTCTTGCCAAGCTGCCTTCAGCAAGAGATGTGTTTTCTGTATGTTTATGAGTTTGAGAGTCCTAGACTTTGTTGAGAGTCATATTTTATGGTTATTTTGGTTGGTTGTGTGGGAGCTGTGGAACCTTGCTGCTTCTACGCCGCCATCTTGGCTCCGCCCCAAGGCCCAACTCAGTTCTTAGTCAGCTTCCAGATGCTGGGAGAGAAACTCTCTTTCAAGAGAACACCATCTCAATTCTTCAGTCCAGCAGCTCCCAGATGCTGGAACAATTCTGCTTCCTCCACCAGGAGCCACCAGGAGAAAGATTCCTTATTCTGTCTCTCTGTCTCTAGAACTCTTCTTATATACACATGCTGGCCTCCTGTCTCAGTCAACCCCAGAGTTCATGCCCTTTCAATGGGAGACAGAGTTCATACTTTCTGCCTCTCTTAAGAGGTACTTAGCCCTAAGTTACCAAGGGCTAAGTGTCTGCTAAATTGATTACTGTTACAAGCTCTAATGATGACTTTTGTAGTTAATGATTCCTCTGTTTATTTTTTCACCTTATGGACCCTTATTATATGACATACCATGATATCTCCTTCTCATTTGTGTTTCTTCTTTAAATGAGGGACTGAGTCATACCTAAAGAAAATTGTCAGAAACTATTTTACCCCAATTTCAGACTAATAAAATGATAGCTTAGAGAAAATACATGAATACTTATAAGAATGTAAAATACCTGTTAACAAAGGAAAATATAGATTATTAAGTTACCTAATATCATAAAAAGAAATTGAACAAACTAAAGATAAGGTAACAACAAACAAAAATCTTCATGGACCAGTGTAATGGTAATAGGAATTTGAAGATCTTCTTTGTCTCTTTATAAGCCTAAGAGAATTTGAAGACCTTCCCTGATTTGAAGATTTTGCCTGTCCCTTAATAGCCTTAATGTAATCACATGGAGCCTGTGGTGGGAGAAGTTTGCTGAAGGGTGGAGCAGAGCCCACAGGAAGGTGGAAGTCAGATCATCTAGACATGGGAGAGAGAGAATGCTCAGGAAAGGAGACAGCTAGGCTTGTGAGTGTAGATTTGTGGGAAGGCTAAAGGATGGTGTGACTCTCTGCTGTGTTGTGGTGTATAAACTACTATGTTGCTAGGATGGATTTGATTTCTTGGTGTTGGAATTTGGTTTTCTGATGTCGGAATAAATGTTTTGCTTCTATCTTCTTTTTGGAAAGTCTGTTATATTTTGCAATTGAGAATTATGCCACAGTATTTACAATCACTTTCAACACTGTGAATATTGCATTGGTACTACAACCAGATGGATTTATAAATGAATTTTATCAAACATTTAAAGAACAATAGATTTCAATATGACAACAACTGTTGGCAAAAATAAGCATGTAAATTATATTTTCAAGCACTTTCTTTGCTAAAAATAGGTTGTTCACAGCTAAAATAAAGACAAAGAAGAAAAATTACACTATACATAAAAATCCCTAAAGTACTTCATTACAAATAATTTAAAATATTATGAAATAGGATAGGCTAGATTTATATTAGGAATATAGGGTTGGTTTAATAGAAGGAAGACTACAAATACAATAAACTATATTAATAAAATAATAAAAACTGCATGATTTTATCAAAAGATACTGAAAAGGATTTTTAATAAAATCTAGCACCTATTTCTATTTTAAAAAACCACCTGAAAACATAGGAATAAATGGATCTTTCCTTAATATAGTAAATAACATCTTTCTAAATCCAAGAACAAATATAATACAAATAAGTTAGCAGTGGTTCCAATAAAATCAGTGGCAAGGCAAAGTTGTTTATCATCACCCATACTATTTAATCTAGAGAAATTTTTATAGAAGGATAGAGAACAGAAACCATAAAACATTGGGTGACCTATCTTCCAAGATTCTATAGAAGCTATATAAATTTAACTATAAATATTCTTTGCAGAAATAGAGATCTAAATAATTAATTAAACATTACATGCTCATGGGTAGGTAGAGTTAAAATAGTAAAGATAATAATGCTATGAAATATTTTACTTATTCAGTTTTGCACCAATAAAATTCACAAAATAATATTTGTGGAGTGAGGAAACAATAATAATGAAACTTGTATATAGGAGCAAAAGGTTAAAAATCTGTAGGATATTAATGGAAAATGTGTGTGTGGGGAAAGGGTATCATCTCAAACTGTACTACAAAACAATACTCATTTAAATAATTTGGTATTGGTTAAAAAAAAAGAGAGACAAATTAGATAACATGTTAGGTACATAGCATACAAAAGCAAACAAACAATAATTAACCATGTGTTTGACAAACCCAAAGTTTTAATTTAATGGGGAGTACTCACTAGTTGACAAAAAATAATGAGAAAATGGGAAAGCACAGGGAGGTTAGGTGTCGCAGTGAATAGGGCACCGGCCCTGGAGTCAGGAGGACCTGAGTTCAAATTTGGCCTCAGACACTTGACACACTTACTAGCCATGTGCTTTTGGGCAAGTCACTTAACCCCAACTGCCCTCCAAAAAACAAAAAAGCATTTACCAAGATAAACTCTAAATGGATGTGTATATGACCAAGATATAAAAGGTCACATCATAAAATTGTTAGAGGAGCAAAGATTTGAATATACCTTTTGGATATATTAAAAGGGGAAGAAATCATGACAAAACAAGTAATAGAGGAGATGGAGAAAAGATGGATAATTTTGATTATAAAAATTAATTTTTTTAAACAAAAACAAATTTAATATTGTTAATAGGAAATTAGATAGAATTAATTAGGAATAGAATTAATAAGGATATGAGTAATTCAGGAAAAAATTCTTTGCAATGAATTTTTCTGATAAAGCCATCATAACCCAAGATAAAATACAGAACTGATTAACATTTCGAAGTCTAAAAGACATTCCCCACTAAATCACAGAAGAGCAGGCAGTTTTCAGAAAAAGATATTAACGACCATAAGAATTAACAACCAAAAGCTATTAACAGCTATCTAAAAATGTTCTAAATCACTAATAATTACAGAAATACAAATTAAAGTGATTTTGAAATTTCTCTTCATATCCATCAGATTCTCAAAGATGAAAGAAGAATAAAATGACAGATTTCATAAGATCTGCTTGAAACCATTAAATTAGTGCATCGTTGGTGGTGTTGTACATTGGTCCAGTTATTCTGTGGTAACCAAAAATTGGAAATCAAGAGATTATACGTCATTTGGGGAATGGTTAAATAAATTTTGATATATTAATATAATGGACTTTTATTGTGTCTTCAGAAATGGCAAAATGGATAGTTCCAAAAGAAACTTGAGATTACCTTTATGAACTGATGCAGAGCAAAATGAACATGAGTAGGAGAATAATTTATACAATGGTAGCAACACTAAAGAGGAAATAACTTTTGAAGACTTTAGAAATCCAGTCAATGCAATGGTAAACAATGAATTCAAAACCAAGCCTCTGTGCCACTAAAACTGTTTTCATAGATGAAGAATTTACAATGCAATAAGAAGCATTCAATTCTAGGCAAGGCTTGTTTGGGAATTTGGTTGCATTATTTGCTTATTGAGTGGGGGAAGTGAGAGGCACAGATTAATAAATGGAAATGGATTTCTGGAAGAGGAAACTTGAAGCATACCAGGGAAAATTTAACTGATTTAAGAACAGAAAACAACTGAACAACAAAATAGTATATATTAAGTATTATGCATTATATATGTTAAATATGTTGCTTAGGTTCCTAAAGCCTATGCTGAATTTTTTCAAAAGCTTTTAAAAGTCTACCTATAGGGATACACACACACACACACACATATATGTATTTTTTATATTTTAAAGAAGCAATTCATTTATTATTTGACAATTTTGTCTGTGATTTGGATGAAGATTTTAATGACATATTTATCCAATTTTCAAAACAAGTTTTTAAGGGATAACTAATATTAAAAAACAAAATAGGGAACTTAGGCTAAAATGATCGAATAATATGAATATCTTACACTTGGATCAAAAAATAAAAGTATAAACTTGGGGAGAAATGCACAGACAATTCATGGGCACTAAAGGTTTTCATAAACTTAGAAGCTTTATTCAATGATGTGGAATATTTTTCTCCATGTCTTTTAAAATCAATCTTCCTTAGGCATTCTACCCCATGCACTAAAGAACCTTCTGAGTCTTTTAATATTCATGGCAATTTGGAGACTTCCTATCTGTCATTTTTTACATGATCAATCCACCCTTTTTCTGATTATGCAGGAACTTGATAATGTCTTCTGTGTTCCATCTTGTCCACAAGGTGGTAGTATTCAACAGTTTATTTACTTTTTTTAAGAAATAAAATTAATTTTTTAATGAACAGAAATCTATTTTCTCTCTCTCCTACATCTACCCCATTGAAGAAAAAAAAAGAAAAACAAATTCTTCATAAGAGATATGCACAGTCAAGCAAAACAAATTCCCTCACTATCTTGTCCATTAAATAGATATCTCATTTTGCATCAAGTCCATGATATCTCTTTCTTTTTTTAAAATTAACTTTTGTTTATTTTTAGTTTACATCATTCATTTCCACAAGATTTTGAGTTACGAATTTTCTCCTGGTCTTTCCCCCATGATATCTCTTTCATGAATTAGACAGCATGCACCACCATTGGTTCTCTGGAATAAAAAATAATCATTGTGTTCTTCCATACTGCTGTTCAATTTTTCCAGTAGTTTATTTTTACCTGAAATGGTGAGTCCTTATCCCAACAGTTGAGATTTTTGTGCTTATCAATACTAGATTATCAAGGTTCATTTGATTCTGTATATTGTACATCTAATACCTTTCACTGATCAGTCTCTCTTTTATAAATAGTACCAAGTTGTTTTGAGAATTATTGATTTGTAGTATAGTTTGAGTGTAGTATAGTTTGAGATCTGGTATTGCTAGGCTCCCTTTGTTCCTTTGTTCCCACATTTAAAAATGATTTCCCTTGAGATTCTTGTCCTTTTTGCCTCCGTATGAATTTTATTATTATGCATCTAAATGTATAAATTAATTCTTTGGCAATTTGATTGATATGGCATTGAATAAGTAAATTAATTTAGGTAGTGTCATTTTTATTATCTTGACTTAGAATACCCATGAGTAATTAATATTTATCTACTATTTAGGTCAGTCTATATCTGTAAATAGTGATTAGTAGCTGTATTTGTATAATTATTTTGTCTGTGTTAGTAAGTAAACTCTCAAGTATTTCAAGTATTCTATAGTAATTTTGAATAGAACTTCCCTTTCTGCCCTTACTTGCCGGGGTTTTCTCGGTGTTAAATAGAAATACTGATGAATTGTGTGGATTTATTTTATATCCTGAAGTTTGCTGAAGTTATTAATTACTTAAAAAGAAACCCTCTAACTTTCTTTAAATATACTACGATTTCATCTACAAAGTTAGTAATTTTGTTTCTTCTTTGCCTCTGCTTATTTCCATAATTCTGTTTCTTGTTTTATTTCTATAACCAGTATTATACAGAAATGGTAGAAATGGACAACTTTGGTCACCTCTTTTTGTTTTAGATATAAACAATTTATTATTTTAAGGAGTAGTCTATTTATTCTTTTTTCTAGTTTTTCTTAAAAATCAAAATGGATGTTATATTTTCTCAAAAAGCTGTCTTTTTCTTCATATATTAAAATAATTATGTGATTTTTCACTTTAAATATAGTTATATTAGATATTTTCCTAATATTAAACCAATATTGTCATAGCATATGATTTTTGTTATATGTTGTAGCCTTTTTGTCAATATTTCATTAAAAAATTTGCATCAATGTTCATTAGAGGTATTAATTTATAGCTTTTTCTTTGACTCTTCTTGGTGTGTGTGTGTGTGTGTGTGTGTGTGTGTGTGTGTGTTTGATAGAAGGAATTTAAGACTCTTTTTGCTATTTTTGTGAACATTTTTGTGCACAATTATTATACCAACACAACTACAAGAAAACGTATGGTAAAATGGCTAAAAGAACTACATAAATGGTTTTTTGGTTTGTAATATGATTCATCTGTGAAAGTTATCTTTCACTTAGTTCCCAAGTTGCTTAAAAAAAATAGCTCAGTCTAAAGACCGATAGCAAGGATCTGCCAAGATAAGAAAAACAAAATCAATCCCTACACAGTTTAAAGAAATAAAAAGTAATTGTTCCTTGAAAGTTTGATAGAATTCATTTTTGAATCCAGTCTTGTGTCTCTCTTCCCCCTACCCCTTTGGTTCATTTATGGTTTGGTTTTTTTTTTTTGCTTTTTTTTTTTTTTGGAGGGCAGTTGGGGTTAAGTGACTTGCCAAGGTCACACGGCTAGTTTTTTTTTTTGTGTGTGTGTTAAGTGTCTGAGGCCAGATTTGAACTCAGGTCCTCCTGACTCCAGGGCCAGTGCTCTATTCACTGCGCCACCTAGCCGCCCCTCATTTATGGTTTGATCAGTTTCTTCCTCTGAACTTGCATTGTTTACATTCCTTATTTCTTGTTCTGTTAATTTGGAAATTTATATTTATAAATATTAAGTTATTTCTTTTGTCATTTTTATTTGCATATAGTTGGCAAAATAATATCTAATAATATTCTTTGTTTCTTCATTTGCTGTAAATTCTCCTTTTTTCATTTTTAATCTTGGTAATTCAGTTTTCCTTTTTCTTTTTAATCAACTTAGCTAGTGATTAATCTATTTGTTAAGTGTTCCTCATTGTGTTTATTATTTAAATGGGTTTTTTATTGTCAATTTTATTAATTTCTTTTTGATTTTCAGAATTTCTATTTTGATATTAAATTGGATTTTTAAAAATATTCTTGATTTTCTAATTAATTTCATGCTCTTTTAATCTGATCCCTCCCCCCATCTTTTTTTTTTCTAATAAAAATATTTAGAGATAAAAGACTTTCCCTTAAGGATTCCCTTGTTTATGTCCTACAAATTTTGGTATGTTGTTGTCATTAGATCATGCTTGTATAATTAATTGTCTTTAGTTTGTTAACCTCACTTAGTGTGTTAGCTATGTGCTCTTTATCTAGCTATTTTGCATAGTCTGCCAATGCTCTTGCTTGAATGTTGCAAGACTTGTGAACTGGCTTTCTTTCAAGGGAATTTCTGTCTCCTAACACTATGGGAATTATTTTTTCCCTCAGTTTGGGAAGAAATGAAGCTATTTTGGGATTGGAATTGGATGGCAGAGTATTTTTTTGCTAGATTGGGAGTTTAAATCTACTGGAGAGGGAAAAATGTTCATTGCTAGATTTTATTATGAATCCTGCTAGACAGTTTTTTCCTGAGAGCCTTTAGTACAAGGTACTGTGGAAGGCAATAAAAAAATATATTTCACTCCTCATTTCACTGTAGAGTGATCAAGGATTAGATACTGTAGACTTTGTCAAACATTCCAGTAGATTTGCTGAGGACAGCAAATATTAACATTTCAGAAAATAAGGATGGGGCTTCTATAAGTATCCTGCTCCACTTAAAAGTATTCACTTTGGTTGAATCAATCAGAACTGATTATGAACAGAGCCCAAACACCTTTTTTAATTAATCAAAGCTATTATGTGACAAACAGTCATTCATGGAGGAATTTTTATAAAAGAGGAGTTTATCAGAACCAGATAGAGATTCTGAGGAGTGGAGAGGAAGTGGAGAGGAAGGATGTAGGTCACATACACTTCAGCCAGAAAAAACCAGCAACCCAGATGTAATCAACAAATGGAAAAGAAGGTAGGAGTGACCTGAAGCAGAGAAGGGTGATACTGAGGAGGGTCATCAGATTTGCAGGCATATGAAATAGAAGACTTGGGCTAATTATGATTTGTAAAACCACATATCCAGGGATTGAGGGAATTTCAAAGAAAACCTCTGCTCTTTCTCAATTTCCCCTTCCATTGTTAGTCTATCCACAGATATGTAATCTACTCTTTTGTTACCATATTTGTAATAATCTAGATTTTTGTCTCAATGACAAAGAAGCCAAGGGTTAACTAGAGATACATATAAAGGTAACAAAACACAGCTCAACTTTTCCCCATGTTAGGACTTTTCCCAACTAGGAGTTTGGAGCAATTTTGATTGAATTAATAACATTTCCACCCTAAAATAAACTCTCAAGTAAATGGAGAAGAGGGAAACACATAGATTTTAGGGGTCATTGTATTAATACTAGGACTAAAATGAACCAATTATTAAAACAGTGCCATTTATACACCGCAAACCTTAATCTCCCATTTACTCTTTCCTTAGTAGATAACTCTCTCTCTCTGCTACTTACCATTGCTCAAGACCATTTCCTCATATTTTCCTTTAATGCTACACAAAATTTTAGAACTGGTCAATAACATCTGGCAAGAAAAGGAGAAAGTGGGAAAAAAATCTATAAGTTCATCCATAAGGGGATTAGTTGTCTTTGTGCCATGATGGAAACATACCTGTCCTTGAAATCATTTAACTTCATTTTAAATCATGACTCTGTCACTTATTGTCCATATGAATTTTGGCCTCACTTTACTAATTATAAAATTAAATAAAGAGTTAGACCTTTGAAATATCTTTCAGTTCTGGAACTACAACTCTATGAACCTGTTCTAATTTTGTTCGCCTTCACAGATCTTCTAGATGAACGATTAATAAATGTAGGAGATCTAAGTAAAAAGTGACGGCCATTCTTTTTTCCAGCACAACACTGATGAATAGGTGAGTGGTTCAGTCCAAATTAATCACACAAAAAAGAAAGAAAAACACTCCAAGTTCATTTCATACTGTGTATTGAATGCATCATTTTTTTGTAAAATCATTTTGGGTTCAGTCATTTTTCCTCTAGGTCCTCTTACATGTAGATGACCTTCATTATTCAATTTGACCTTGTGGATCCATTAATGTTTGACTCCCCCCAATAACACAAAACAGATACTTCACAATTCTACCCTTTAACTAAATTTTATCTATAGCTTCTTAAATTGTAAAGAACTTGTAGAGTGCTGTAGGAGAAAGAGATGGAGTTGGAGCTAGCCTTGGTCTCACCTTCTTAAAGTTTTTTTTTTTTTTACTGTTAGATTTAACAAGATTAGTTAAGTATATGGAAGCCATCTCTGGGAAACCAGCACAGGAATATGCATAACAAGAAACCTCCAATGAGTTATCTCTATCTGGTCCTCTAATATATAAATAAAAAAAATTAATGACTTGGATAAAAGTGTAAGTGAGATGTTTATACAACGTGCAGATGTTTCTTTGAAGGAAATTTAAGAAGAAATTCCAAATGTCTAAATGGGGGTTTTTAATATTTGTGTTCATAAATCAATTTTATATGTATCTCAATGTGAAAGGCATGGTTGGTATGGGAGAAATATTCTAATTCCTTCTGCCATGCAAATTAGGCTAGTTTTTCCTTAAAATATGACCATCCTTATGATTTGATAGGCTTAGGGAACTAAAGTTTCAGCCTGTTGATGTCATGTCCTAGTTGCTTAAACCTCAAGGAACTCCAAGTTTTTGGCAAATCATGATAAGCAACTAAGACAAGGGAACTTTCTGCAGCTGAATCAGCTCAATGAGTGCTTAAAGCCTGTTCCTGTTGAATATCTGTTTTGTTAACTGTTGAATGAACTAAGAGTGTTTATTCTTTCAATATTGAACCAAAACTACTAAGAGATTGAATTGAGTCAGGACCAGTCCACAGGAATTAGGCAGCAATTTTTCTGGAAAAGACGTGGGGAGACTTCTGGGCCACTTGAAAAACAAGATGGAGGCCTAGACATTTTCTCTAATCACTAAGGCCTTTTAAACCTGTATAAAACAGAAGTTATGCACCAAAGATAAAGTGACTTCACTTGTCTCCAAAGTCTAGTACACCTAGAATCCAAAAGAAGGTATAAAAAAACCCACGAACTAATGTTCATGGAATCTGAACTCATTCAGCACCACTCACCCACTTCTAAAGCTACTAGCAGTGAGGCTGGACTAGCAGAACCAAGATATGACACAGGGTTATTAAAAAAACCCACTTCCATACCTTAGTCCCCCCTCCACTTTTCACCACTATGGAACCCCTAGCTCCAGGCTACAGAAATTTGTCCTGACTTTGAAAGATAGCCAGGCAGTTGCATGGTCTTAGAAACAAAAGCCTGCTGGAGGATCAAAACCTTGTAGTACTTGTGCTGTAATTCTCTGAACTGCCAGAACTAGGGTGGACAGCTCTTTAATATCAGTAGAACTGGTGGTGCTGGGGCAGGCAACTCTGTAATACTAACTCTGTAAAGTTCTAACCTACCAGTGCTAGTGAAAGGACAGAGAAAGAGAGACAAGACAGCAACACAAGACACTGTGTGCGTATGTGTATGTGTATGTGTATGTGTATATGTATGTGTATGTGTATGTGTATGTGTATGTGTACGTGTATGTGTATATGTATGTGTATGTGTATATGTATGTGTAGGGTGATTGTGCAGCATGCTACCAAGCCTGAAAGAAGGGGCACAACATTGAGCTGGGTCTAGTTCTGTCCACCCAAAAGTCAGCTGCAGGAAGAGACTAAGGCTGGTGATCCATGAATTGCCTAGTGTGGGAGGAGGCTGAAATGTTTTGAGATCCAGCCCTTCCAAGGAAACCATAATCAGAGGGGAAGAAATCAGAAATTGAGATGTAGGGGAAAATAAGAGGGGTAAAATACTGAAAATACCAAAGATTTCAAGAATAAGTATAATAGTAATGGAATTTGGAGATGCCCCTGAATTGGCTTGGGTTTTGGGTTGAGTGTTAAAACCCAGAGCCTATGAATCCCGCTTGTGGGATGGACTTGTTGACGTGAAGAGAGAGGGCTGAACTGGGAGGAGCCATGAATTGAAAAGAAAGGATCAAGCCCAGAGAAGGCCAGAAGAATTACTTTTGGGGAGAGCAGTATCCAGTATTGTGGAGTCCGAGTTGCTGAGAGACACTGCTGAGAGCCCATTGGAGCTGCCCAGGACTTTTGAGGACTGCCACTTGAAGTTTCTGAGAACTGAGGAGGCATGGCTGTGATGCTGGTATTTTGTGTGCCTGTTTTGATGTTGTTTTGCCAGATTCTCCTGATGGTGGAAAGTCCTGCTGTTGTAGAGGTCCTGGAACCTGGCTGTTGGTTCAGAAGCCCTGAAGAAGGATTTTCTTTTTTTTTTTTTTTTTGCTTTTTGGAGGGCAGTTGGGGTTAAGTGACTTGCCCAAGGTCACACGGCTAGTTTTTTGTGTTAAGTGTCTGAGGAAGAAGGATTTTATTGTTGTACGTTCACAGAAATCCTGGAAGGGGGCCTTACTGGTACTTTCAGGGGTTCTGGGACTGTTCTACAGGAAGAGTGTGACTTGATGAAGACACTG
>JAQQSW010011973.1:0-12633 GCA_028646575.1 Pseudocheirus occidentalis | reverse complement strand
AGAGGACGCCAGTTTCAGAGTTAATGGAAACATAGGAAGAGAGAGGTGCACCGTGTACTGAGTCATCTGTAATGGAATAAGTGATGTGTCCATTCTCCCCGACATCGGAGTCATGAGCAGTCAGAGAGTAAATGGAAGTGCCTCTGGGATTGTTCTCCATGACGTAGGCTGTGTAGGATGTCTGGACAAAAACCGGGGCATTGTCGTTTGTGTCTTCTATGTGCAAGGAGATATAAGTGTCTCTGGACAGAGGGGGATTCCCTCCATCTGTGGCTGTCACGGTGACGTTGTATATGGAGACTTGCTCCCGATCCAGGGCTCTTTCGGTCACCAAAGTATAATAATTCCCATAGGACTTTTCCAGTTTGAAAGGCAAGTGTTCTGAGATGAAGCACGTGACCTGACCATTCTCCCCAGAGTCTCTGTCGTGCACATTGAAAAGGGCAATAACCGACCCTGCGGAAGCATTTTCAGAGATTGAGCTGGTAACCGAGGTGACGGTGACATCAGGAGCGTTGTCATTCACATCCAGTATTTTGATCATAACCTTGGCTATGGCCAGAAGTCCAGCCCCATCTCGGGCTTCAATATCTATCTCATAGAAATTGCACTCTTCGTAATCTAGATTTCCTAGTACTGTTATATCCCCAGTCAAAGCATTCAAATGAAATAACTGAGCGGTTTTCTCTGTACTTTTCTGGAAATAATAAGTGACTTCCCCATTTGTTCCTTCATCCAAGTCGGTGGCACTCACTGTGAGCAGCTGTGTCCCCTGTGGTAAATTTTCAGGCACATTCACGCTATACACAGACTGAATAAACTCTGGAGCGTTGTCATTCGCATCCAGGACAGTCACGGGAACTCGTAGTGTGCCGGAGAGAATCGGATCTCCCCCGTCCGAGGCTGTGAGGATAAGGTGGTGAACAGGCTCCTCCTCTCGGTCCAGGGCATGCTCCAACACCAGTTCCAGATACTTGGTTCCATCAGTTCTTTTTGCCACACGCAGAGAAAAATGATGATTCGAACTCAACAGGTAGCTCTGTACAGAGTTCATTCCTATATCCCCATCAATGGCTTCCGGAAGGGGAAACCTTGTTCCTGGCACTGCGCTTTCGCTGATTTTGATTTCTCTTTCTTCTGCCCCAAAGCTGGGGATGTTATCATTGATATCAATTATTTCCACTTCTACTCCATAAATTTTCACCTTATCCTCTAGCAGAATCTCCGCGTTTATAACGCATACGGATGCTTTTCCGCATAACTCCTCCCTGTCTATTCTGTCTGCAGTGACTAAGCTGCCGCTTCTGACATTCAGAGAAAAATACTGCTTCTTACCTCTGGAAACTATGCGGACTCCGTGCTCTGACAGCTTGCGGGGCCCCAATCCCAGGTCCTTGGCGATGTCGCCCACAAAAGAGCCCTTCTCCATCTCCTCGGGCACCGAGTAACGGATCTGCCCAAATCCTGTGTCCCACCGCGATCCCAGAAGAAAGAAAATCAGTACTATTCCTGGGCAGTTTCCGAGCCTTTGTCCAGTCGCCATTGCTGTCTCGCTGTTGAATTTTTATTCCCTTTGCAGATCCAACCTCTGTACACGGATTAGTACTCCGGTCCTAAGTGTCCAAGGGGATCAAGATGCCCTTGCATCTTAGAGTCTGTGGAGAACAGGGTTTCCTATTCGATTTGAACAGGAAGGTGTGTCTTCCATTGTATGCCTAGGCTTTGTGAGCTGCCAGGAGGGAGATTTAGGCAGGATTTATCTCCCTGACTGGTCAACAGCGGCGCCCAGAGTCCTAATCTATTACTGCACCATTTCTGAGCAAATCTTGAAAACTTGGTTTAAAATAGCTTCATTCTTAAAAATTTTATTGCTTTGAAACATATTTTTAAAAGGAACATCAGCTTAATTTAATTTTTTTCATGGCAAATCTAGAGAGCACCTAAAAACACGGAATGTTTTAGGCTCGAAGACAGTAACTCTTTTTATTTCTTCGAAATAACTTCTTTTACTAAGATTATTAGCTGAATATTCATGGTTCCTTTGCATTTTCTTTATTCCATCCTGTATTCTCAATGTGAATCTTCAGTCTCGGCATACACAATTCCCAAGTCACAAATTTCTCCCATCTCCACCCTTCCACCATCTCCTTTCCTCCTCCCCCCAATACACGGATGAAATGCTTCGGGTAAGTGAGATGAAGAAATTTATGTTCCTAAAATCGAAGAATTTTTTTTTTGTGAATTGTTACAATTTTATGCCATGGACCTCAATGAGAGATTCTTAATGGGTTTCGACTTAGTCAATAAAAGTAGAAAGAATGTTATAATTACATTTCTGTGCAGATTAGGAGGTTATTGGGTTTTTTCTTGGCATTAAACATGTTAATTTATTAATCAAGAAAATCGTCAGAGCTTCAGAATGCAAAAAGTAAGATCTAATCACTCTATATAAATCCTTTCATAATCGTGATTAGCTATCAATATTGCACTGTGAATGCACAACATAGGGGTTCCTAAACACCAAAGAACCTGACAAAAGAAAATTAAATACAATGTTCATAAATGTTCTGCACACTTAGATTTTGACTCTTGAGATACGCAAGACATTATTTTCCTCAATATCCTTAATTTTCTGGAAGGCAGTAGTTTGACCTGAATGTGAAATACCTCTTTATTACATTCGTAATTGTTATATATTGCCAGTGAAGAACTTTATTTCTGGGTGACTAAGACATACAGAATTATAGGGAGATATTAAAGCCAAAGAATAATTTTTGAATGGGTATGATTAAACTGAGTGCTTAATTAAAAACTTCTTTTTGGGGCGGCTAAATGGTGCAGTGAATAGAGCACCAGCCCTGGAGTCAGGAGGACCTGAGTTCAAATCTGGCCTCAGACACTTAACACAAAAACTAGCCGTGGGACCTTGGGCAAGTCACTTAACCCCAACTGTCCTGCAAAAAACAAAACAAAAACTTCTTTTGGTGGCTAAAGTGGACATTTGTTTTGGATGACTAGCCATATTGATAACAGGTTTTACTTTTCTTGCCTTCTCAATGGGTGGGGAAATGGTAGAGGGAGGGAGAGAATTTGGAACTGAAAAAAGTCTCTGTGCTTTAAAAATTAATTTAATTTAATTTAAAAAAATTCTCCTTGGGGCGGCTAGGTGGCACAGTGAATAGAGCACCGGCCCTGGAATCAGGAGTACCTGAGTTCAAATCCGGCCTCAGACACTTAACACAAAAAACTAGCCGTGTGACCTTGGGCAAGTCACTTAACCCCAACTGCCCTCCAAAAAGCAAAAAAAAAAAATTCTCCTTTAGGAAACTACTGTCAGTAATATTTTAATGTAATTTATACCATGAAATTATGTGGCAGGGGAAAAATCTTTTATCAACGTCAGTAATTCATGAATAACATTAATGGCCAGACCAAAAAGGTCAGATCTCACAGTTTTGGGGAAGTTCAATACGTTCAAACCAGGGAATCATTATAAAATACAGGTAAGGTTCCTCCCTCCCTCTCCCTCTTTCTCCTTCCCTCTCCCTCTCCCTCCCTCCCTTCCTCCCTTCCTCTCTCTCTCTCTCTCTCTCTCTCTCTCTCTCTCTCTCTCTCTCTCTCTCTCCTACTAAGAAAAGTTTGCCATTAAATCAGAGAAGATAGAGAGTATGCCAAACTAAGAAATCTCCAATTACTCACATTTAAGATATTTACATTTTAAGAACTAACGCACAACGAAGACATTACAAAAAATATTGAAGAGATGATTGCAAAACTTACGTGAGGATTGACTACGTCAGAGGTGACCTGAAGTTCCCCATTACTGTTATTCAGGATTCTGGAAGCATCATTAAAGAGGAAATCCTGTGGGGTCAACATTTCCCCAGTCAATTTCAGAAAATTATATTCCGTCTTTCCCCCTTGAGAAGCCACACATAGATTATAAGAATATGGTAAAGTTCCATCACTGTAGTTTGGGGGGACAACAGGTCCAGTCTTAGAGCAAAAATCCGCAGAGAAACATCTGAATACAGGCGAACTTGACGACCTTCCTAAACGAAGGGCAATGACCAATGTCACTGTGATAAGGAACAGCACTGAGATTAGGGTCAAAGCTACAACCAAATAAAACTGGAGCTCAGACTGAGGATCAGGAATCTTGGAGTGCTCCTCCACCATCTCTGGCATCGCCTCCTGCAAGCTATCTGCAAAGACCAGGTGCAGAATCACAGTCGCGGACAAAGGGGGCTGTCCGCCATCCTGCACAGAGACCACCAGGCGGTGCTTGGCTGCATCTCTGTCAGCCAAGGCCCTGGTCGTCCTGACCTCGCCTGTACGCAGCCCCAGGCTGAAGAGCCCTGGTTCCGTGGCCTGAAGCACGTGGTAGTCCAGCCAGGCATTGTGTCCCGAGTCTGCATCCACCGCCACTACCTTGGTGACCAGGTAGCCCGGCTCTGCAGAACGAGGGACCATGTCGAAGAGGGCTGAAGCTTCAGCCCCCAAGGTCGGATAGAGGATAATCGGAGCATTATCATTTCGATCCACTATGAAGATTCGAACTGAAACGTTGGCACTGAGGGCAGGGGAACCTCTGTCAGTGGCCTGAAGAATAAGCTCAAAGGTGCGCACCTGCTCATAGTCGAAGGAGCGCTGTGCAAAGATGTCTCCTTTGTGGCCATCGACAGATACGTAGGAGGACAGTGGCAGGGTAGGGAGATCGCTCCAGATGATAGAGTAGGACAGACTTCCATTCTGCTCCAAGTCTGGGTCAATGGCCGAGACACAGGAAATAGATGCACCTGACGGATTGTTCTCAGGAACATAAGCCACATAGGAAGGTTTCAGGAAAACGGGGGCATTGTCATTGATGTCCGCTATGTGAAGAGTGAAGGTCTTACTGGTGGATAGAGGAGGGTTTCCTTTGTCAGTAGCGGTCACAGTGATGTTGTACTCCGAGGTCTGCTCACGATCCAGAGCTCCATCTGTTAGCAACTTGTAATAATTCCTGGAAGGGGATTCTAACTTGAAGGGAATATTTCCTTGAAGATAGCACACAGCCTCCCCGTTTTCTCCTGAATCTCTGTCACGGATTTTCAGAAGTGCAATGACAATGCCAGGCTCGGAATTCTCAGGAACTGGACTGAACATAGATGCCAAAGTCATTTCCGGGGCACAATCATTTTCATCGAGAATTTCTATGTGGATTTTGCAGTGAGATGCTAGATCTCCGAAGTCTTTTGCTTCTATGCTTAGGATATAACTATGAGTATTCTCGAAGTCCAGATTACCCTTAGTCGTGATTTCTCCTGTATTTTGGTCCAGGTCGAATAAAAATTTCACATCTTCATCTGCGTTTTGGAAGGAAAAGGTAATTTCTGCATTGACTCCCTCATCCTGGTCGGTGGCTATCACGCGCAGTACCGAGGATCCTGGGGGCAGGTTCTCTCGCACACTGACTCTGTAGACCTGCTGGCTGAATACTGGGGCATTATCATTGGCATCCACAACATTGATTCTGATCTGAGTGGTGCCATTTTGGGCCGGCTGCCCACCGTCTAACGCCATCAAGACCAATTGATGTGAACTTTGCTGCTCCCTATCCAGAGATTTTTTCAATATCAATTCAGGGTATTTATTGCCATCTGGATTCTGTTTCACTGTTAGATCGAAGAAACTGTTTTGTTCAAGGTAGTAACTTTGCAAAGAATTAATCCCAACATCAGAATCCACAGCGGGGTCCAAAGGAAAGGACGAGCCTACTTGAACCGATTCTGAGATCTTTAAATCTACATGAGGCCGTTTGAATAACGGGGTGTTATCGTTAATATCGAGCACGACCACAGTTACATGGAAAATGTTTAATGGATTTTCGGCTACTGTTTCGAAATCAAGTGAGCACACAGGCTTCCTTCCACATACTTCCTCTCGGTCTATTCTGCTGCTGACCAGCAATTCCCCGCTCTCTGAGCTGATGCTAAAGTATTCCTCATCTGCGCTAACGCGCAGCTTCCTAACCGGCAAGTCTCGGACCTCTAGTCCCAGATCCTTGGCGAGGTTCCCCACCACCGACCCTTTAGCCATCTCCTCTGGAATGGAGTAGCGGATCTGCTCAGAAAACGTGCAACAGAACAAAGACATTAAAAGGGTAACCAGTACCTGTGGCCTCAGAGTCAGAGCTCTTTGCCCGGCGCTCCTTCCCATCTCTCAGGCTCTCTGCGCAGGCAGAAACTCTTTAGTTTCCCAGAAGCAGAAGTGTAGCTGATCGTGAGTTGTAAGAATCAGTATTAAAGAAGGACCAATTCCACTGTGTAGCCTAGGGTGGCCTGCAAATCCGTGTGCTCCAGGGAAGATAATGTGGGACCCGAGCTTGAGTGAATATAAAGCTTTGTGGAGTGGACAGGAAATTACCCAGCAGGAAGCTGGCTACCAGGGATTCTCTGAACCGCAGCTCTCCATATTGGCCGACAGCGGCGCCCAGTGTCTTGGTTGGAGAATTTCAGCCAAGTTTTAATGGATTCATTTTTCTCCAGGACAAAATTTTTCAATAATAACCAAGAAAACTATTTTCGGCAAATATCTAGTAAAATATTATTATCAATATACAATTCCTTCCCCTTCCTCATTCAATTGGAAATACTAAAAATTCTTTTTCTCTCAGGCAGTTTGATGTAGTGTATAGGTACTGGACCTGGAGGCACAAAGGCTTGAATTGGAATCCTGCCTCAGACAACACTTTTGTGACACTGAGCAAGTTACTTAACCTGTTTGTGCTCTCTGTGTTACTTTAGTTTCTCCATTTATAAAATCTGGGGGTTGGACTTTGTGGACTCAACGATCCCTTCCAGGTTTAATCCTCAACTACTTTTCCAACAACTTCGAATTTTTACAATGCCTTTTCAGAACACTATTCTCTTTTAAAATCACGTTTTTAGTAATAATGGAGTCCGATCATCCCAAATGCTTCATTTTTTTTCTGTTATAAGCATATATAGTCAAGAAAAACAAATTCCCCATATTAGGTATGTTCAAAACAAAGCAAAATAAAATGAAACTGTAAATCTCAGTTTGCACTGTGAATTCATCATTTCTCTATCTGAACGTGTCTCTATCTTTGAAACATTTTATGTTTCATTTTGGGTCTTTTGACATTGTGATTGGATTTTATGCTGCTGATCAGGGTCCTTAAGTCTTTCACAATTGCTTGTCTTTGAGATAGTTTATTATTGTATAAAATGTTCTCCTGGTTCTATTCACTTCATTTTGAATTTTTCATTCAAGTCTTTTTTTTTTTTTTTTGCTTTTTGGAGGGCAATTGGGGTTAAGTGACTTGCCGAAAGTCTAGTTTTTGTGTCAAGTGTCTGAGGCTGCATTTGAACTCACGTCCTCCTGACTCCAGGGTCAGTGCACTATTCACTGCGCCACCTAGCCACCCCTCAAGTCTTTCTAATTTTCTCTAGAACAATCTCCTTCATCGTTTTTTACAGCTCAATTGTATTGCAATTCATATTCCATAAGTTGTTTAGCCATTCCACAATTGATGGGCACATTTTCCATTTTGAATTATTTGCTTCCACAAAAGGAATTATAAATGTTTTTGTATATGTGAGTCATTTCCTTTTTCTGTCATCTCTTCAAGGTCATCTGAATGTCAAATGGTGAGCATAGTTTAATAGTTCTTTGGACATAGCTCGAAAATTCCTCACAAAATAGTAGGAAAACATCACAGTTCCACCAATAGCACATAAATATACTTTCCAGTATTTGTATCTGTTTTTGTGTGTGTGTGATTTAAGCTAATAGGATGGACGAAGGGCCACAGGTAAGTCCAGATTAATGAGAATGATGAATCCCACAAAGTGGTTGCATTTATTCAAATTTGTACTATTAGAAGTCATTGCTTCCATCTCAACAGAACCATTCAGTATAAATTCAAATAGTGAAACCTCTTAATGTGATTCATTGTTTCCATTAATTGAGGTTTTAATTTTCTTTATGCTTTCTTGTTATTAATTCTTTTATTTGCCTGTTTTGAAATGATCACTACATAGGAATCACAAATGTTACCAGTGAATGGGATTATACTTTGGTGCTTTGAGGGATGAATGTCATTCCTTTGAAATATGTATTTCCCTCCAACTATTCCGATCTTGATCCATTTATGAAATCTCATTCTTTGTAGTTCTTGTCCACATTCTCTCATAAATCCTCCAATAAAAAAATATACTCAGAGACGTGAATTCTTTCTCTGTTTCTTTAATTCAGATTGTCCATTTGTTACACTTGGTTCTCTTTATATGAATCTCTCACCTCCTTTTCCAATAATTGTGACAATGACTCAATTAACTTCTTGCTATATCATTGTTGACATGCTTCCACTTACTTATGCTCATACTGCTTTTCTCCATTGGGAGAAATTTTGATTTTTCAAAGTCCCTTTATTTTTTATCCACAGAGTACACCTAGAAGAATATTGGCATAAAAGATGAGGTTTGTGCTTGGAAAGAGCAAAAATATTACATATTTCACCAAATGCATTCCAGTCCACTCTCCTCCAATTTTTCAATTCGGACTTAAATTTTTAATTTTGGGGGGTATGCTGAAATATTGAGCAAAAGGTCTGTCTTTGTAACTGCATGACTTGGGATGGAAAAAAGGCATTCTTCTTTCACTTCCTTTTCCAAGTGTGTATTTTTAAGATGAATGGTTGTAGAACTCATAAAGGAAGTTCTGTAGGGTTCTTGGACTTGACACATTTATCACAAACATGAGCATTTGGGATCCTCACCACATAGAAGAAGAATTTTCAGTTTGGATTTTGCAAGAAATGCCCTCCTTGGCAATGGGGAGCATCTTAAAATAAACAAATGTTTCCAGCATTATTCCTTCAATCAATCTTTGTAGGGCATGGGTTTTGTTTTTTTCACACTATCCTAGTCCCTCTCCTCTGCACACACTCTAGAAGGATAATTAAAATTCCACAGAAAGATTCTTGGAACAATAACTGCCAGAGCAATACACAAAGACAAGTCGCTAATGGAATGCCACCATATTAATGGGGTTATATTCCAATTAATATTAGCCCATTAAAAAAAGGATGATCATGCCATATAATAGAGTTCATCAGAGGTATTTTACTCTTCTCCAAAGAGACTAAGTTAATGTTGGATGGAGGATATTTAAAAAAACAATGAAGTTGTTATTATTATTATTATTATTTTATTACCAAACTGTGGCAAAACAATAATCAAGTGGTGGAGCATCTTTGTTTGAGCATTTTAGTTATGATCGAAGTAAAGCAACCAGCATTCTGCAATAGACTGAAGATCATGGTGAATAACTGCACAAAAATCATGTTGGATTATCTCCAATTAATAGTAACTTGAAGCTCCTCAAACATGCTAAAAATAAGTAATTTTTACAGGATCAAACTTTTCAGTCTAATAGTTCATGAATACAAAGTATACAAAAAGATCAAATAAGAACAGGTGTGTATTGAAAATTAAATAATTAAATTTTCAAATGCAAATATGGAGCTATTCTGAAAGAATAATATAAAAAATTTCTTTTAAATTTATTCAGTACCTGATAAGATAAAAGAAACCATTTGAAAATATGACCTTCGCACCATGCCTTCTATGTTATCTCAATAAGGTTGGTTTATAAGATCCCACATTGCCATGCCACATGTTGTAGATTAGGTAGATCGAAAAGCCAAGAACTGATGTCATCTTGGAAGGTTACCAGGAGGCTTCATTCTTGGTCCTACCTACCATTGAAGCCATTGGACTTCTTAATAGCTGGAACAAAGACCTTGAAGATCAATTCGTCTATTCTCCTAACTCCTCCCCCCCCAATTTTCAAAGCTGTGAAAAAATGAGGTCAAGTAAAGAACTGGAAACTGAGAGTGTGCTCACCAACGGGGGAATGAATGGACAAGTCATTGTATGTTAATGTAAAAGAATACTGTTTTTTCTGTAAAAAAAATCATGAAGGGAGTGACTTAAGAGAAATCTGGGAAGATTTGAATTAACTGAAGTGAGGTGAATAGAACCAGATGAACAATTTATAGCAAATAACAATATTATAAAAACAAATAACTCCAAAAGAATGAGAAACTCTGATCAATACAATGACTTAACACAATTCGAAAGAACTCATAATGAAATTCACTGCTCACCTCCTCATAGAGAGGTGTTGACTCAGTATGCAGATTGAGACCTATTTTTCTGGACATTGCAGGTTCGGGAATTTGTTTTGCTTGCCTATATATGCTTTTATTGGTGTATTGTTTCTCTTACTTTCTCAGTGGGGGTAGGGTAAGGAGTTGAGATTAAAGTTAAGAAATGAGACTTCAAGTCAAAATTTCTGACTTGCATCCAGTGATTTTTCAATAACAAAGAAAAATCCTATTCAATACATTTGACAACATAGATCAAGACCTAGAAGCCATGCCTTGTATTTCCTTCCTTCCTTCCTTCTTCCTTTCTTCCTTCCTTCCTTCCTTCCTTCCTTCCTTCCTTCTTCCTTTCTTCCTTCCTTCCTTCCTTCCTTCCTTCCTTCCTTCCTTCCTTCCTTCCTTTCTTTCTTTCTTTCTTTCTTTCTTTCTTTCTTTCTTTCTTTCTTTCTTTCTTTCTTTCTTTCTTTCTTTCTTTCTTTCTTTCTTTCTTTCTTTCTTTCTCTCTTCCTTCCTTCTTTTCTTTCTTTCTTTCTTTCTTTCTTTCTTTCTTTCATAGACGATACAAATATGGAAAGAACATTTAATATTTCAGATGAAAATATTAAGGTCTAAAGTTATCTCTACAGATCAGAAATACAAGCCTAGACTAAGGAGACTAAGTATAAAAAGAATGAATATAGAATCTCACACTTCCTTTCCAAACTATGACTTCATCAAATAAAGGACTGGGGAGCAGTGTCTTAACAAGAATTGATTTGAAAAAGTCGTAGCAATTTTAATCGAAAGAAAATTCAATATAAGTCAACAGCGTGATGTAGAAACCAAAGAAACAGATGAAATTTCATACTGGATAATAGAAATATTTTGTTCAAAATAAGAGAAGCAACAATACTACAACCATGTGCCTTCCAACTTTGTGCTGGTGAACCCATAATATTGGATTTTTATCTTTAGTCAAAAGTCAGAATTTGAGATACACATTCATAAAATGAAATCTGTTCATCAGAAGGAGCCCAAATTTTCAAGGAGTATTGAAATAAGAATAAATAAAGGACAGCTGAAGAAACTGGAAATCACACACAGACGCATGCACACACAGAGAGAGGCATGCAGGACCACAGGCACACACACAGGTGTACATAGAGAGTTAAAAAATAAATAACAGCAACCTACACATGTTCAAAGGACAGAAAAGAAGGGAAGGGAATAAGAATTCACACAGTGCTTTCTATGTACCAGACACTGTGCTAAGCACTTTTTACAAATAGTGCCCATTTGAACAACCCTGAGAAGTCGGTGCTATTATTACCCTCATTTCATAGTGGAGGAAACTGAGGAAAACAGAAACTAAATGCCTTGCTCAGAATCACATAATTAGTAGTGCCTGGGGACAGATTGGAAGTCAGGTCTTCCTGACTTCAGACCCAGTACTCTATTTACTGTGCCATCAACGGACCCTAATGGTAATTCCAAGAGCCAGAGTCCATCGACTGCATCCCCAACTGCCTTTACTTCCATTTCTAAGAAGAATTAGAATTATGGTATGTAGCTATGACAGATTGACGTTTAGATGCACACAAGTTGCAGAAGGTCAAGTAGGAGCTTAATAGAAAGAAAACCAGTTTTCAAAAATGAGAATTTTTTTGTATCAATAAGGTTTCTATCATTCATATTCTCCAAATGAGTCTTACTACCAGTAAGGATGCTGGAAAGAAGATTCTGACATATGGATAGAGGTAAGACTAGGTGAAAACTAAGATTCCCTTCAAATTTAAGTTGTAATTGACAGAGTATTAAATCTATATTAAGAATTAAACTTAAGCCTACCTGTAAGAAGCACTGATCCTCATTAGAGAGAACTGATTCATGGGGTATTAATGGGGGTTCCTTTTTATCAGAGCTCTGCTGAATTGACAAAGTGTCTGCATAGTTGGGTCCCAGAAATAACAACTGGCTTTTCCGAGAGTCAGTAGTGAGGGAAATCTCTTGGGTATGTGTTTGGAGAAAAGCGCTCACTCCATCAATGCCCACAAATTGGGAGGAATGGATGTTTCCAAAATGCCCACTCGATGCACCCAGCAACTTCGAGGTCCTCCACCTGTGTAACTTGAGCGCCAGTAAAATGACAATGAAGGTGAAGAACAAACAGGAAATCGCAGCCACTGCGATGACGAGGTAGAGTGTGAGACTAGAGTCTTTGAGGTCATCTGGAGCCTCGGGATTGGTGAGCTCGGAGAGGATCTCGGGGATGCTGTCAGCCACAGCTATGGTGATACTGACAGTGGCAGAGAGGGGGAGCTCCCCATTATCTGTCACAGCCACGATGAGATTCTGCTTGAGGGCATCTTTGTCCAGGAATGTGCGGACAGTCCTGATCTCTCCTGAGTGCAGACCCACGGAGAAGAGCCCAGGCTCTGTAGCCTTGAGCAGGCCGTAGGACAGCCAGGCATTTTGGC
>JAQQSW010011972.1:0-12633 GCA_028646575.1 Pseudocheirus occidentalis | reverse complement strand
CTAAAACATCAGGGCAATTTGCTTTGAGGATTTCTTGAAGGATGCTTTCCAAGTTCTTTTTCTGGTCATGGGTTTCAGGAAGACCAATGATTTTCAAATTGTCTCTCCTGGATCTATTTTGCAGGTCAGTGGTTTTTTTCAAGGAGATATTTCACATTGCTTTCTGTTTTTTCATTTCTTTGTAACTGTTTAACAGTATCTTGGTTTCTCATAAAGTCATTAGCTTCTACTTGCTCCACTCTAATTCTGAAGGAGTTATTCTCTTTAGAATGCTTTTGAGATTCTTTTTCCATCTGGTAGTTTTGAGTTTTTAAGACATTCTTTTCCTCACTGGCTTTCTGGCCCTCTTTTGCCATTTGAGTTGATCTATTTTTTAAAGTATTGTTTTCTTCCGTCAGGTTGTTGACTCTCTTTTCATGGTTTTCTCACATCATTCTCATTTCTCTTACCAATTTTTCCTCCACTTCTCTTGTTTGTTTTTCAAAGTCCTTTTTTAGATTATCTATAGCTACCAGGTATTCTTCAAGTGCCTTGGAAGCATTTGGTGTTGGAGTTCTGATTGTTTTGTCTTCCTCCCATTCCATGCTTTGCTCCTTTTTGTCCACAAAAAAGGACTCTAGAGTTTTATTGCTCTTCTTATTTTTCTTCCTTTTCCTCCTGTTGGCCAGTCAATTAATTGGTTGGTTTTTTTAGCTTTGTGAAACTCTGCTTCCAGGGGGAAAAGCTCTGTTCCAAATTGCTGGGGTTTTCCCAGCTGCTGGAGCTATTAAGGGGGTTTTGCACCCCCCCCAGCTTTGGCTTGCTGAAAGTGCTCCCCAGGACAACCACCCAAGACCATGATCCAGATCCAGGGTGCTCAACAGAAGAGCACTTGGCCCTGATCAATCAGCCCCTCTGCAGGATCCTCAGGCCAGGGGCTCTCAAGCAGCCAAGTGGGGGCATCTGCTGGTTACAGCAGCTTCTGCCCTTCCCCCACTGTTTCCTTGTCCTGGGGGTAGATTAGCCTAGGCTTTTCCTCCCCCAAATTTAACTTGAAAGCTTTACTCACTTTCACTGACCTTTAATCCTGGCTTATGCAGATTGCACCTGGTGCTTTAGATCTTCTCTGAAGCAGACTCACACTGTGGCTTGGGAGGCTCAGCTCCTCCCACCTGCCCTGGAGCCTAGCCACATGGCAGTTTCAAGCTGGGCTGGTCTCAGCTCCAGGCCTGGGATGAACCCCTCCTGCCAGCTGCCTTCCTCTAATCCCCATTTTTCACAACTTTCTTTAATCCCTATTTTTCACACCTTGGTAGATGTGGAGTTGCTGGAGACTGTAGATCTCTCTTGTAGACTAGCTGTAGCTTGGCTTGGCTCCTTCCTACCACCCCGGGGCCTGGCCACGGTTTTGGTTTCAAGCTGGGCGGGCCTCGGCTCGCGTCCTGCAGCGATGATCCCCTCCTGCTGAGCTGCCTTCCGCAAGAGATGTGTTTTCTGTATTTTTTGAGTTTGAGAGTCCTAGAATTTGTCCAACGTCATTTTTTGGGGGGTGTTTAGGGTGGCTGCATGGGAGCTATGGGACACTGCTGCTTCTATGCCATCTTGGCTCCTGGTTGATTTGTTTTTGACTTGGTAAATAAAAGATGTCATTCTTTGCCTCATTTCTTCCCTAGTCTTAATCACTGAATGGGCATTGCCTCAGTCAAACTGAAACCTGTTAAAGACCTTAGCTTAAAAAAGACCAAGATCTCCCATAACATCCAGGGCCATTTCCTGTCATCCTGATCTATATCTTGCCACTGGACCCAGATGGCTCTGGAAAAGAAAGTGAGTCTGGTGTTTTTGCACAGCCCTCTCTCATTCAAGTCAAATTCACTTGCAAGTCATGGGATCACCTTCCTAA
Organism: Pseudocheirus occidentalis; assembly: GCA_028646575.1. NCBI lineage: Eukaryota > Metazoa > Chordata > Mammalia > Diprotodontia > Pseudocheiridae > Pseudocheirus > Pseudocheirus occidentalis. Next base: position 10,751 of record JAQQSW010011972.1, on the reverse strand, counting down.
TGTAATGGTCCTCTTCAAGGATGAAGGGTAAACAACAACAACCAGTCAGTGTATCTTTCTCCACAAATATTGTCACAGAGCTAACCTTCTGGAAATTGATTCAGGCTTGGGGTGGGACCAGGATTATAGTCACATCAACAATAAGGGTCATAGCTAGGAAGTGAACCTCATTTGGAATGAGAGGAATAGATTCAACACACACAGTCCCCAATCTTGTTACCTACCACGTGAGTGACTTTAGACAAATCATTTAACTTCCTTAGTTTCTATTTCCTTATCTGTAAAATGAGAGGGATTGGTTAGAGGGGCTTTAAACTATATTCCATTTCTAAATGAATGATCCTATAACCCAAAGTCCCATCACTCCAAGGTTAGCACTCTTTACACAGGGGTCTTCCTTTTTGTCAAATTTCTTCTGCCTTTTTTCAGACACAAAACCAGGTCATTAGATCACAGATCTAGAGTTGTAAGGGAACTATAAGATCATTTGGTCCAATACCCCATTTAAAAAATTAGGAAATCGGTCCAGAAAGGTGAGGGGAGTTGCTGAAAATCACACAGATAGTGAGAGATAGAGCTGAGATTTTAACTCTGTATGGTACATTACTTTAAAAGCATCAATTTTTTGAAACATTTTTATTTGGCTGAATGAATTTCAGTAGCCAGAAGATTAAGGGAAAGTTTGTTTAATTACATGTTTTCTCCAAAGAAAGAGATAACCTAACAAACACATCTTTTGAATAAATTTCAATAAGCAATGGAATACACACATAGTAATTGGGAGTTTCCAGAGCTAAGGAAGAAGAAAGTCATTGTTGTTCCTTTTATTTGAGGAAACTGGACTTGTAAAAAGGAAACGATTAGTCTTGCACAAACCATAATGAACAAATTTGACGCTGCTATCAATCCTCCTAAAGAGAGGAAAAAAAGAAAAAGTTTATGTGGAAGCAAATCCTTAGTTTCCATATTTTTCAGGTGAAGGGATTAGCCTAGATGATCTCTAAGGCCCCTCTGAATCATATCAACCTACAATACATTGTCCCATAGGAGGACCTTGTGAACAGCTTCAGACAAATGCAGAGAATGGGCATAAATTTTGGATATAAGAGGATTGCAAAGAAAGAATTTGCCTGTTCCATGGCAAACACTCATTCCCCTAATGACTACACTGGGGATGTCTCTAATCCAATGGCATAATGACCCATCTAAGGAACTGGAATGACCATGAATGTGAGCAGCAGGAGCAACAAGCTTCACCTCTGTGATACTGCTGACCATTGATGAGAGATGGATGGAACACCCCATCCATGACCTGTATATACCTAGCGGCAGAAAATCTGAGTCTTTGAATACTGAATTGCTTAGAAGAAGAAGAAGAAGAAGAAGAAGAAGAAGAAGAAGAAGAAGAAGAAGAAGAAGAAGAAGAAGAAGAAGAAGAAGAAGAAGAAGAAGAAGAAGAAGAAGGAGGAGGAGGAGGAGGAGAAGGAGGAGGAGGAGGAGGAGGAGGAAGAAAGACGAGGAGGAGGAAGGAGGAGGAGGAGGAGGAGGAAGAAGAAGAAGAAGAAGAAGAGGAGGAGGAGGAGGAGGAAGAGAAGGAGGAGGAGGAGGAGAAGGAGAAACAAGTAGCTTTAGGAAAACATATGACCTGAAAGTAAAAAAAAATAATTTCTGTTGTTTAAAGTTTTCAAATAAATGATATGAGACAGTTCTTGACCTTTCCTTTTCACTAGGGCCAACTCTTAAAATAAAATTTGAGAGTTTGGTTATGCTATATACCCTCATCATGGGTATGTAGGAGGTTATGATTCTTGAGAATTAGATGAAGTTCCAGGTTCTTTTCTTTCCTTTCCCCCTATCAAGAGTGTGTGTAGACTTCATGTGGAAATAGGTGAAAATGTTTTGAGATGTTCTCTGAGGAACTGAACTCTAGTTCCAGTTTTTCAGTCTATTAGCCTGGAAGCAATGTCCTTCTGTTAGTTACTAACTCCATAAATTGGCTTAGATGCTCTGTTTGAGAAAGAAAATTGCCATTTGTTTTGTTTGAGGTTCCCTTATGTATTTATTGATGGAATTAACCTCATTTTTCATTCCCTAAATCCAAAGATAGCATGTGGGAGTAGAAATTCATCATAACAAGATTTAAAATGACCTCCTCAGTCCTCATATTTTTGAGCACTTGCTCTAAAAATCAAGGCTTGGGATATCAGGACACTACATTCGAAACACTGATGTTGGGAGGAAGATTGCAGATTTCAAACCAAAGTCATAACAGTGTTCTTTGCGGAGAAACACTTAACTTTTGACTATTTTGGATCTGACCATGTCACTCTCCTACTCAATAAACTCTAATAGTTCCCTGTTGACTGCAGGATCAAGTACAAAAGCCTGTGGCCTTCAAAGTCCTTCATAACTTAATCCCCTCATACCATTGCAGCCATCTTACACCTTACTCCTCTACATATACTCTTAGATTCAATGACATTGGCCTCTTGACTGTTTCAGGAACAAGAAATTCCATCTCTTGACTTGAGGCATTTTTTTCTATCTCATATGTCTGAAATGCTCTCCCTCCTAATTCCTACCATTCCTTGGTTTCCTTTGAGTCCCAAATAAATTCCCATCTTCTAAAGTAAGCCTTCCCCAACTCCTCTTAATTCTAGTGCCTTCCCTCTGTTGATTATTTCCCCTTTATCTTCAAAATAACTTCATTGTTCACTGTCCTTCCCATCAGATTATGAGCTCCCTGAAGGCAGAGACTGTCTTTTACCTCTTATTGTATCACTAGTGCTTAGCATGGAACCTGGCACATAACATGTACTCAATAAAGGTTTCTTAACTGGATGGCTGACTAATTAGAGCAGAATTTATAGGTCAAACCAGGCAATCTAGCCTATTTGACTAATGGGTGAGCAACCCAACAGCAAGAAACTGTCTCCAAAAATTATGGTTTCGTTACACAAAGTCTGGGGCTTTCAAGTTCTTCCATATAAAGGAGGTTCTTCAGAGGCTGTGCTAAAGGGAAGCAATGTGGATTTTTATTTGGGGGATTTTATTTGTGATGTATTGAAAAAATATGGGAATTACTTTTCAAGACCCAGGAAGAATGATCTACTTTATGTCCTGTACTTACCAAAAGTACATACAAAACTGGCAATAATTATCGTATGTCTTATTATCTGATGCACAAACAGGATCTCGTTCCATGGCACAAGGGAATATTTGTCTCTCCTTGTATTTTACACATTCAGGCTGTAAAGAATCACAAATACGTTACAAGTCAATTCCACAAACTTTTATCTCTCAAGTGCCTACACTGAGCAGGTATGCTAAACACTGGGGGACCAAAGAGAAAATTAAAACTAGCCCTTGTCCTCAAGGAGCTTATATTTAACTGATGTAGTACAAAACACGAACAAAACATTATGATTAGCTTTCACTTTCTTTATTTCTTCCTTTTTTCTGAGTTTTCTTTCACAAAATGACTTAATATGGAAATGTTTTACAATTATAACCTGTGTCAGATTACTTACCATCTTAGGGAAGAGGCAGTGGAGGAGGGAGGGATAAAAATTTCTAACTCAAAACTTTTTTTAATGTTAAAAACTGTTTCTACATGTAATTGGGGAAAAATAAAATATTATTTTAAATATATTATGGTAGGAAGAAAAGAGAGCCATCATTAGCATGGAACAATGTGTTTGTGAGGATTTCTGTAAGACCAAATATGGAAAGTGACTTCCTTAATGTTGCAGAAGAAGCTTCTTTCAATCATTACTGAAATTGAGGCTGAGTTGAGGCAGAGTAAAATGGAGCTTAAATCTCATAGATTCACATACTGTTGGAGCAGAACACTTTAAAGACTGCCTTGTCTAAATCCTTCATTTCACAGAAGAAGCAGATTCAAAATGCATACCTGTACAGAGACTCAGGCTTACATATCCTGACTTCTTCTCTAAATGTATCCTTCCTCAGGAGGGAGGTCCTTAAAGGACAGCAGCCTCCAGTGTCATAATTCAATACAATCATCAGAGCCAGACGGGAAGAACGAGTCCTCCCAGGAGCATCCAGGTCTGGACCCCAACATTCTCCTCAAACCTCACCCAGGAATGCTTAAACAGCCTTGGAGGACAAAGTTTCAAGGGAAAGAAAAGTACTATGGATGGGCAAGGTAGAGATTCTAGGAATGCATAGCCCTGCTTAAGTGTTCAGATTTCTTTTTCTCTTTGCCCAACCTTTCACTCCCCACTACTTCTATTCTAGGGAAGACTGCAATGAGAAATGATGAATTACTAATCCAAGAAAAGCATTTTTCCCTCCCTAGGGCAACCCAACCCTTGTAGGAATCCCCAAATTCCTGAACTTAACAAGTCTTAAGCTTTAGGACACCAGAAGGTCTATGAAGCAAAGGAAGGTTAAATTACATTGGAAACAAAATATTTCTAGGATCAAGGAAGCAGAGCTATCTTGGAAGGCATAGGCTACCAGCCACCCATGTCTTTGCCAGCACTTGATGGGCTCTACTCTCCATTATCCTATACAGTAATGATTAACGTAAAGAAAGCCCTTCCCGATCTGCTTTTGATCCTAGAAAGACTGCTCCTCCTCTCTAGTTGCAAAGTATGCTACAAGGAAGCCGCTGAAGGGCTTCCTTGGGGGCTTAGATCATGGGCCAAGGCTTGACCTGATTCCCAACTTCTAAGCAGAGTTTAAGTCTTGCTAACCTTAGTCTTTGCCCAAGGCACCCCTAAAATAATCTCTGTTGCTCCCAGAAGTTTGCTGGATCACAGTTGCAGCATAATAAGAGCTAGCTTGATACTTTTTGAGGGTCGAAGGCAAGTTAGCTTCCACCTCCCTTTTAATCCTTCCCTCCCCCAAAAAATCATTTATGTTCCATATAAATGTTACTGCTCCATAATCACCCCCACCCCACAGTAAGCAATCTTGGTGCAAAGTAGGAAGAAACGCCTAACTATTTTTTGATAACATGGTGCTAAGATTTATTTAAAAAGAAAGCCAACAAATAGCCCTCTTCCCTCAAGAAGGAGTGGATGCATATTCTCCTTAGGAATAGACTCTTGGCATCCTAGTATCATTATAGCCCCCTGTAGAGTGAGGTGTACCTCCCACAACTAAGAATGGCTTTCATCACAATCTGTGGTGCTTGGCCCAGTTACAAAAAGTCTCATTTAGGATTCATCCTGAATCCTACTGTTTGTGGTAAAAAAAAAATACCCATTATTCTTAATTTAATTAGAAAAGTAAACACAGAGATGCCTTAGATAAGAAGAGGAATTTATTCCCTTTTCCTGGGAAGAAAGGGGTGCCCCATCTCGGCTTTCTTACCCATGTTGATTTGAGAGGCTGACAGCTGGGAGAGAGAGAGCTCCAAAAGGTCAGGTCTAGGATTTTAAAGACCTAATTAGGACGTCCCCTCTCCTGGCCAACTGCCTTCTTTCATTGGTGAAAATTTTACTTTACCAATCCCTTTGCTACTGAGACTGAAAGGGGAGGGAGATGGGACAGACCTCACCAGGGCGGGAAGAAATGGACAAAGGAAGATAAAAGTAATTGACAGGAGAAAGGGGGAGGGTATAGCACTCAGGGTGGGGGGGTACATTCCAGACTGAGAAGCTTTTCACTAATTTTGTGTCCCACACACTACTTTGTTTCTATTTAGACTCAGGGGAGTGATTACTTGGTGTACCAAATACTCTCTGTCATCCTACATCTTACTAAAGTCCAGTTTTCTCCATGAAACCTCTCCAGACCCCTCTCATATTTACTGATATTTTACCTGTCCAAATTCCTATAGTATTCATGACCTGCCATTCTCCATTTTAAGTTTGGGCCACTGCTATTCACAGATTGTTGTTTGTCCTTCATTCTGGAAGAGGACCAATGACCCCCCAGATTGCTTAGTTCTGTTATCAACCTGACTCATGCAGATATTATATCTTCCCAAATAGATTATAAATTCATTGAGAGCAGTGATTATATCTATCATTCTTCCTTTATGTCCCACAGGGTCTACCACCTTGCTAGAGACACCCTGGGTATTCACTAAGCACTTGATGAACTAAATAATCCTGTAGGATGGAGGCTCCTTGTGGGCAGGAACTGTTTCAAGTTTGTCTTTTTGTCCTCTGCATGTCTTTCATACCATACATTCTTAAGCAATGTTTGTTGAATTGAACTGAAATTTCAACAGCATGTCCCATTCTACATATTAAAAATGCTGTTGGAAAATTTTATGTTAAATTAAAATTAGATGATGGAGGACCCCTTACTTTCAAGAAAAGATATTTGATGTATCAGTTTGGCTTAATATACATAGTAGCAATCATAGGGCCTGAGAACTGGAAAGGACCTTAAAGATCCCCTAGTTTAAACATCTCATCTTACAACTGAGGAAACTGAGACCCTGAGAAGAAACAACTTGCCTAAGATCATATATAATCAGTGATATAATCATAGATACCATTTGAACCCAAATCCTCTAACTCTAATCCAACTCTAGTGTCCTCTTGCCAATCAAGAATCTACCACACTACTTACCTCCACAGCATGAGTCTATATATATATATATATATATATATATATTTAGGCATCTATCTATATGACTTCTGACATCATTTGCCCCCAAACTTCCCTCTGTGTCTTCTGCCTAATCATGTCAGACTTTTTGACATGTAGAATGAAATGTTTCCTCTTATATTTCCAAATAAGTGGCATTCTGCCTTCATACTAGTTACTCTGAAGTTGTAAATTATTGATCACAAATGAAAGATTTGAGTCCATCCCACAACACAGTAAAGAAAATGAATTTACCATAATCGGGATTTTTTTTTCGTTCTTTACGAAACCTAAAACAGAAGCACAAAAGTAAGCAGTTAAAGAACATGATGTACAAATTCACAGGATATCCGTAGCAGCAGCAGCAACAGCATGAGATCCTGCCTGGGGTCTGTACTAATTGTTCATACAAAAATGTGTAACTTAAGGTAAGAACCGGGCTAATTTTCAAAAGGGAGATGAAGGTAAATCCAGAAAACTACAAATCAGTGAGTTAGATGCTTGTCCCCCATCAAATTCCATTACAAAGTGGGTATTTTAGAATACTTAGAAAAGAAATTGCAAGGCAATAATTAGGTATAATTATAATAGAAGTAGTAGTAATAATAATGATAAAAAATAATATAAGCTAACATTTATTATATAGCACTTTAGGGTTTCCAAAGTGCTTTATAAATACCTCATTTGAGCCTCATAATAACCCTGGGGAGCTATACTGTTATCCCCATTTTACAGATGAGGAAATTGAGGTAGACAGAAGTTAAGAAATTTGCCCAGAGTCGTACAGTTAATAAGTGTCTGAGGCCAGATTTGAACTCAGGTCTTCCTGACACTAGGTCCAGTGTTTTATCCTCTGGGCTAATCAACATCTCACACCTTGTACCTAAAAAGGAACAAAACTGTGCATACCTTTTAGCAAAGAAAGATCATTACTAGGTCTATTCTCTAAAAAGAGGAAAGAAAAAAGAAGAAAGAAGAGTGTTATAGGAGCATCTTTTTTTTTAATTAAGAGAAAAGAATAGAAGATAATCCAGAAAGAAGGTCCAATAAGCAGGATATCTTTGAAAACCATAGGTTGATATTATTAGCTCTTAAAAAGAAACAAAAGGTGTACATAAAAGAGACCTGAGTTTTTATGTGGAGTTCTCTGTTTTCTATTAAGTATGCGCAAATATACATTGTATTTGGTGTTAAGTTCAATATAAAAATTAAAAATCAATTGATAAAAAGTTAACATGGACTTACTGAAAATCAGATATTAGTGAATCAATCACCAAGCAAGCATTCATTAAGTACCTACTATATCCCAAGTACTGTGTTATGGTGATCAGAAGAGACAGTATAAGGACACTCTCAAGGTATGTGTAAAGAATTGTAATACTGACTGTGAGACATGGGGAATGCTGGCACAAGATCACCCAGAATGGCGTACTCACATCAGAGAAGGTGCTGTACCTCATGAGCAAAGCAGAACAGTAGGAAGCAAAAAGGAAACACGAGCTGCACAAATCGAGAGCCACCTCTACATTAAATGTTAGAACAGATTAGTTGGATCCAATGTGTGGTCATGCCTTCTGAACTCATATTAGACTGATCAATCACAGAATAACACATCATATGCTGACCCCAATATCATGATATCATGGGGCTTCTTCAATGAAGGATGAACAATCAGTATTTCCTAAGTACTATGCTATGTACTAAGTATATAAATAAAATGAATTAATTAATCCCCGCTGAAGGAAGAAGGTTACATTCTATTTTTTTCTTTATTTTTTTTTAGAGGGGGAAAGGCAGGACAATTGGGGTTAAGTGACTTGTCCAAGGTCACACAGCTAATAAGTGTGTCAAGTGTCTAAGGCCAAATTTGAACTCAGGTCCTCCCGACTCCAGGGCCAGTGTTACATTCACTGCATCACTTAGTCGCCCCAGAGGTAACATTCTAACGGGGTTTTGAGAAGAAGTATCTATATAAGTATATCTGGAATAAAAGCATTTATTAAGCACCATGATCATAGATATAGAGCTGTAAGTGAAATCAATTCAGAGATCAATCCCTTCATTTTAGTGATGAGAAAATGAGGAACAAAAACTTTAAATTTATAAAATATCACAGAGGAATCAAGCATCACATTAATGTCATTAGCCTTCATAGGAGTATATAGCCTCAGAATCAAAAGGGAAGTTTGAGGCCATATAAATAGTATAATCTCTAGATGAGCTGGAATTGCTTCTAAAACATTTATGACAAGTGTTCAACTTCTATTATAAACTTTTCTCATTGGCAAGAATTGATTTTGTCAAAGGAAAAATGATCAATTCTGGGGAAGATATGGGAAACTGAAACACTAATGCTCGTTGTTGGTGGAGTTGTGAACTGATCTCACCACTCTACAGAGAAATTTGCAACTATGCCCAAAGGGCAACCAAACTGTGCATCTAGCAATACCACTACAGGTCTATATCCCAAAGACATAATAAGTGGGGAGTGGAGAAGTGAGAAAGGACCTATATTTACAAACATATTTATAGCAGTTCTTCTTGTGGTGGCAAAGAATTGGAAACTGAGGGGATGCCCATCAATTTGGAAATGGCTGAACAAGTTGTGGTATGTGATTGCAATGGAATATTACTGTGCTATAAGGAATGATGAGCATGATGCTTTCAGAAAAACCAGGCAAGACTTACAAGATGAGTACCTTCTGATACAAAGTAAAGTGAGCAGAACCAGGAGAACATTGTAAACAGTAACAGCAATGCTGTGTGATGATCAACTATGAATGGCATAGCTATGCTCAGCAATACAATGACCCAAGATCATTTCAAAGGATTCATCATGAAAAATGCTGTCTGCCTCCAGAAAAAGAAGTGAAGGAGTCTGAATGCAGATGAATCGTACTATTTTTTTACTTTGTGTATTTTTTTCATTTTTTTTCCTTTGGGTCTGTGTCTTCTTTCACAACATGACTAATATGGTCATGTATTTTGCATGATTGAACATATATTACCTGTATCAAATTGTTTACTTGCAGGGAGGTGAGAGGTGAGGAAAGCAGAGAGAACTTAAAGCTCAAAAATGTTTAAATAAATGTTTAAAATTGTCTTTAGGGCAGCTAGGTGGTGCAGTGAATAGAGCACCAGCCCTGGAGTCAGGAGGACCTGAGTTCAAATCCAGCCTCAGACACTTAACACAAAAACTAGCCATGTGACCTTGGGCAAGTCACTTAACCCCAACTGCCCTCCAAAAAGCAAAACAAAAAATGTCTTTACATGTAACTGGGGGAAAACAAAATATTATTTAAAAAGTAATTTGATCTGCTTACAGAATGTACACTCATTACTCAGGGCCCTACATATATAATTCAACAGGTACTTTTCTCAGAACATAATGTGTAGTTTAGCTATTCAAAAAGCTATGTGGCAAGAAAGACTAAGAACCTCAAATGAGGTGGTCAGAGGATCTTGTGACTTTTTATTTATAGGAGACCTTTGTATCTGATCGGTCACATAAATTATCTAAGAGCCCTATTTTCCTTTTTGGCATGGAGGTAGCACAGTGGATACAGAGCTGTACCTCAGTTAAGTAAAATTGGAGTTCAAATATGACCTCAGACATTTATTAGCTGTATGACCTGGGTAAGGCACTTTACCTCTGTCTACCTTAATTCCCTCATCTATAAAATAGGGACAATAATAGTGTCTTCCTCCTAGGGTTTTGTGGAAAAAACATAATTTGTAAATATTTGTATTTATAAGGCACTTTGCAAAGTCTAAAGCACTCTATAAACTATTGTGTATTATAAAGCAGCTAGGTTGTGCAGAGGATAGGCTGCTAGCCACAGAGTCAGGAGAACCTGAGTTCAAATCTGGCCTCAGACATTTACTAGCTGTGTGACCCTGGGCAAGTCACTTAACCCTGTTTACCTTAGATTCCATATCTGTAAAATGAGCTGGAGAAGGAAATGGCAAACCACTCCCGTTTCAATACCAAGAAAACCCCAAATGGGGTCATGGAAAGTAGGACATAACTAAAATAATTCAACAACAATTTATATCTGTTTATTATTTATATTAACAACACAAATTGCTGTTGTTGTTATTTTCATTATTCACTGACTACTCCAGGTTAATATCTTCTTATAAGACTTGCCCTTTGGTGAGGGGGGAAGCTGGGTGGT
>JAQQSW010011970.1:0-12634 GCA_028646575.1 Pseudocheirus occidentalis | reverse complement strand
TTTAAGGGATGCCCATCAATTGGGGAATGGCTGAACAAGTTATGTTATATGAATGTGATACGATATTATTGTGCGATAAGAAATGGGAAGGAGATGGACTTCATAATTACCTAGAGAGGCTTATACAAATTGATGCTGAGTGAAAAGAGCAGAACCAGGAAAATTTTGTACACAGTCACAGACACATCATATGTGTGACAACCAGCTTTGAAAAACTGGACTCCTCTCAGCAACGCACAGTTAAAAGACAACCCTACAAGTCTCAGGATGGAAGGAGATGCCTACATTCAAAGAAAGATCCAGAAAGACCAGAGTTTAAATGGAGACTGAAGCAATGCATGCTATCATTCTTTTCTATATTTGGTTTTTGTTTCTCTTTTCTCATTGTTCACTCCATTGACTATAACACCAATATAATCAGACTATTGTACAGTGTGAGAGTCTGCAGATCCTATACATGATTTTATGCCAGCATGGAGGGGTTGGGGTGGGGGGGAGGAAGGGGAGAAAAATCTGAATCTCAAGTGATTCTGGAACTGAATCTTGTAAACTAAAAATAAACAAACAAGTCAATAATAATATATTTTAAAAGGTCTCATTTCTAAAATATAGAGAGAACTGAGTTAAATTTCCAAGAATACAAATCATTCCCTAATTGATAAATGGTCAAAGGATATGAACAGGCAGTTTTCAGAGGAACAAATTAAAGCTATCTATAGTCATAAGAATAAATGATCTAAATCACTACTGATTATAGAGAGATGCAAATCAAAACAACTCTGAGGGACATCATACCACTCAGATCAGCTAACATGATAAAACAGGAAAATGATAAATGTTGGAGAAGATGTGGGAAAACTGGAACACTAATTCATTGTAGGTGGAGTTGTGAGCTGATCCAACCATTCTGGAGAGCAATTTGGAACTGTGCCACAAGAGTTATAAAAATGGGCATATGCCCTTTGACCCAGCAATACCACTTCTAAGGCTGTATCCCAAAGAGATCATAAAAATGGGAAAAGGACCCACATGTACAAAAATATTGATAGCAGCTCTTTTTGTGGTGGCTAAGAACTGGAAATTGAGGGGATGGCCATTGATTGGGGAATGGCTAAACAAGTTGTGGTATATGAATGTGATGGAATACCATTGTGAAGAGGTGGATTTCAGAAAAACCTGGAAAGACTTATATGAACTGATGCTGAGTGAAATGAGCAGAACCAGGAGAACACTGTACACAGTAACAACCACAGAGTGCTATGACTGACTTCGGCTGACTTACCCCTTCTCAGCAAAGCAAGGACCTAAAACAACTCCAAAGAACTCGTGATGGAGAATGCCATCCACATCCAGAGGAAGAACTATGGAGTCTGAATGCAGAGCAAAGCAGACTATTTTCTTTTTTGTGGTTGTTTGGCTTTTTTTTCTTTCTCGTGGTTCCTCCTATTCATTCTTGTTCTTCTGTATAACATGACTAATGTGAAGGTATATTTAATGGCAATATATGAGTAGAAGCTATATTGGATTGCATAGGGAAGAGGGTGGGGAGGGAGAGAAAATTTAAAACTTATGGAAATGAATGTTGAAAATTAAAAATAAATAAACTTTTAAAAAATTAGGCTCATGTCTTTATAAACCCCACAATAGCTCAAGGTAAATCTTCAGGGTGGAGATGAATTCTTTTGTCCAGGAATGCTGTTGAGTCTAAAGATCAAGTCAAAGTCTAAGCAGAAGGAGCTGGAGGTGTTAAAGACTTTTAGCCTACCTCCTCATTAATACATCTGCCCCCTCACTGAATCTTCACAAATCAGGATTTATGTTGGTCTGTCGGGGACACCCACTTTTCCAAAGGTATCTAAGCATTCAATGTTAGTCATGGTCTTTTGTCTTTGGTTATGAAAAGAAACCATGACTATCAACTTATTTGCTAGTGTAATTAATAAACTGATTGTTAATTACCCAGAAACTCAGTCTCTCGAACTTTTCATTCATTTCACCCCACCAAGAAGAGGCTAAAGAGAGCATCCTTCTAAGAGACCTGGGGTGATGTGCAATGTAAGGTCTTGGAGGCACTCTGGGACGTGTAGATACTCTGCAACTGATTATGACCTGCTAACAACATGGTGAATTAGAGCATCTCTGACTGGTTGTACCTATAGGCTCTTCTTTTCTTAGTGTGATTCCTTCCTGGTTAGTGGAATTCAGTGAAAGAATGCCTTGCGTAAACTTCCAAGAATACAGGCCTCAGTTTTTAGACCTCACTTCAGACTAAATGTGTGTTCTTTTAGTGTAAATGAAAGAGGATATGACTTTAGGAGAGGGGTGGGGAAACCTGCAGGGCCTCAAGGCCTCTATGTGGTCCTCTAGGTCCTCAAGTGCAGCCCTCTGACTGAATCCAAACTTCACAGAACAAATCTCCTTAATAAAAGGATTTGTTCTATAAAATTTGGACTCAGCCTAGAAGGCCACATGACGCCTCATGAGGAGTTTCAAAAGTTGAAGAGAGAAAAGTCTATGAGTCCTGGGAGTCCAGTCTATACAGGATTTTGCTTTGTAAAGGTTAACTGATGTTCATTGTTTAAATGGAACTGGTATGCTAGTCATCAGTAGTTAACAGATAAGGGAATACATTTTGAAAGGGGAGGAGCAACTGGTATTACAAAAGAAATGAAACAGTCCTGAATATTACAAAATTTTCCTCTGTTGGCAACTCCTAAGTTTTGTCTTCTCAAGGCTAACCAATTCCAGTTCATTCAACGGATCCTACAATGGTATGGTTTCCAATTCTCTGAATATCCTAGTCAACCTCCTCTAGAACCACTCTAGGTTGTACAAATATATTTGAGAAATAGTTTCATCAATAGAATAGTTAATTTTATTTTAATTTTTTTAAATATTAGGATTAATTTTAAGTTCGATATACAACAGAAAGACCAATGAAATCTCAGGCTGAATTAAAATAATAATTGTCATTGTTAGCCTTTTGAGGCATAATGCCATTTTATCTCACAGATCTTTAACACAAGAAACAGAGGTATTGTTATCCCCAGTTTACAATGGGGTTGCAAAGGAGTGATGTGCCCATACTTACATAGCTAGTAAAAGAAAAGAGAAAAAAAGGGTTTCAGAACTAGGTAGAAGACAGTTCCTCTACACCAGTGGTTCTCAACCTTCCTAATGCCACGACTGTTTAACACAGTTCCTCATGTTGTAGTGACCCCCAACCATAAAATTATTTTCGTTGCTACTTCATAACTGTAATTTCGCTACTGTTATGAATCATAATGTAAAAATCTGATATGCAAGGTGTATTTTCATTGTTACAAACTGAACATAACACACAGGTTGAGAACCGCTGCTCTACACTCTGCCTCTGCTGGCCCCATCTGGAACACTGTATTAAGTTCTTGGCATCACATTTTAGGCAGGACATTCATAAGGTAGAAATGCTAGAAAAAGGCAACCAAGATGGTGGAGGGCCTTAACGATATGAAATACAAAGATCTGCTGAAAGAAATGGTAATGTGAAATTTATGAACAGGCAGTAATCAAAAGAAGACATGCAAACTATCAACAAGCATATAAAAAAAGCTTCAAATCACAAATAATTATAAACAAATTCAAAGTAAAGCAATTAATACTCATCAAACTGACAAAGAAAGACAAAAAAGGGGGAAAAAACAAACTTCAGAGGACCTTTGGGGAAACAGGCACATTAATACACTCTTGGTGGACTTGCACATTGATTGCACATCCTGGAAAGGAATTCAGAACTGTTCCCCCAAAGTCACTAACCTATGCAAACTTTTTGATCTAGCAAAACTACTAACTCAGCCCAAGAGATTTCTGAAAAAGAAAAAGGCCCCAGATATGCTCAAAAAAGCATAGCAGCTCTTTAGTGGTAAAGATCTGGAAACTAAAGGAACACTAATCAGTTGAGAAACACCTAAACAAATTATGGTAAATGAATGTAATAAAATACTGTTATACTATAAGAAATGATGAAAAGAGATGGCTTCAGAGAAACCTCAGGTGAACTGATACAGAGTAAAGGGAGCAGAATCAGCGTATAACAACTACAATGCAATCAGAAAACAATTCTAACTCTCCTTTCTTCCCTACCTAGAACTCAGCCCTTGGTTTCCTGGTTCGGAGTACCTCCTCCCTTTTTCATCTCCCCTTTTTATGTTATATTCCTCCATTAGAATACAAGTTTTTTGCTCTTGTGCTTCCTCATATTTGGACCTCCAATGCTTAGGATAGATTAGTATACACTTAATGAACGTGCTATCTATCTGGTTGTTCTATATATTTTATTTTATTTTATTATTTTATTTTATTTTATTTTGCTTTTTGGAGGGCAGTTGGGGTTAAGTGACTTACCCAAGGTCACATGGCTAGTTTTTTATGTTAAGTGTCTGAGGCCGGATTTGAACTCAGGTACTCCTGACTCCAGGGCCGATGCTCTATTCACTGCGCCACCTAGCCACCCTTTGTTCTATATATTTTAATGAACATGTTCCCTTCCTTGTCATTTTCGTAGTATTCTTCTTCCCAGTTGTCCAATATCACTTTTGTTCCTATCAGGAATACTAAAAACATGACTACAGGCTCAGGTTTTATATAAACTAGATCCAAGGAAAGAAAATGTACAGGCTATTTTCAAGTCAATATGGTTAAGTAACATTTTAAAGACGGATTCTATATTGACCTGCAAAATTTTTTCCAAATACCCTAGCTGATAATTGCCTCTGTACTATGGCCTATGGGAAAGCAACTGTGACAACTGGTGAAAGCTAAGACTTATAGAATGGATTCTTTTATCAAGTATTATTCTTTAACATTCTGCCATGGATTGTGAATATCTTTCATGACTCAAATTCCAATCTTCTCTACATATCTTTTCCTCTTCCACTGGCTTGAACCTTCTTGAATCTTCATTTTTTCTTTCTTTTTTACCTAGCATATTTTTCATGCTTATAAATAATTTCATGCTTATAAGTAGTGAGAACTATTACAGAAATGGAAATAATGTATGAATAAAATGATCATTTGACCAATAAAACATTGATTGGTGTTTTGTACCTTATACATAAAAATGGTAATCTTGTATAAAACGAAAGGAAAAACAGAAGAAATAATAAGAGGGGGAGAAGTTAAAGTAGTTCCAAATAAATATAAAATATTCTTGTGTGTGGGAAATACATTGTTTACCTTTGCCATATTTCATTTCCCATTCTAGGCAACATCCATGAATAAATGCAATTGAAATTACTACTATAAGTCATTCCTTCTCAAAATCCTTCCGATAAAAGATGAGAATATGTGACCTATTATTAAAGCAGAAGAATTCACTATATTCTCTTCTTAATCCATCTTGATAATAAAAATGGATTTTTGCCATGTGCTCCAGCCTCTATTGCTTTTTCCCTTATCAAATCAAATCAACTAATCAATTCTATAAAGAAATTTTGAACATGTGTATACAAGATACACATAAGGCTGCTGTCTCCCGCCTTCAGCACTAAGTCCTCTCCTAGTGGATGTGCTGAAGCAACCAGAACTCCCCACAAAGCAGCCCTGTGCTGATCAAAAGCTCTCCCACTCCCGTCCCCTCCCCTTCCCCATTCGAACAGCTCACCTTTAGAGAAGCCAAGCACTCTGTCCCTACTCCCACTCCTCACAGTCCTCCTCAGGGATCAAAAGGCTTCAGGCATACTCTTACTGGTTTGCTACTTCACCTACTGTCGAAAACAGACTTTTCTCTTCAGACTATGTGGGAAAGCTAATAACCATTTAATATCAGAACACATTTTTCTCACAGTCAACCAATTTATAAAGAAACTTTTCATTTCAAACAACTACTTACTTGGCTGGAAATTGTCAGTGTTTTGCTAGGTGTTCTAGAAAATATAAAGCAATAGAAGACATGGTGCATTTCATAAGGAGTTTACTAGCCACCTGGGAATATGAACCATAAATTGAAGAGCATTATAAAGGACCTGCCAGAATGGTCACAGTCTCTGTGTGAAGAGCATTAGTGACCGTCTACCAATGGATCCTGTTTGTACCCTAGAAGAAGAAGAAATCTAAGTTCTCTTTCACTTAACAGAGCTAGCCAAATATTTGAAGATAACTATTATTGTCAATAAGAGCAGCTAGGTGACACAGTGGATAGAGTGCCAAGCCTGGAGTCTAGGAGACTAATCTTCCCGAAGTCATTTAACCCTATTTGCCTCAATTTCCTCATCTGTAAAACGAGCTGTAGTAGGAAATGACAAACTACTCCAGTATCTTTGCCAAGAAAACCCCAAATGGGGTCACAGAGTCAGATATGATTGTACAACAAACAACAAACTTACTGTCAATCATTAAACAATTAATAAGTACCTATTATGTGCTAAGTAACAAGGATTCAAAGACAAAAATCAATTGGAGGAGTAGGGGGTAGAGAAGAAGAAAGAAGCATTTATTAAATATCTACTACATGCTGAGCATTATGCTACACACTTTACAAAGATAATCTCGTTTGATTCTCACAACACCCTGGAAGACGGGTGCTCTTATCATCCCCACTTCAAACCTGAAACAAAGAGCAGCGACTGCTTTGGATCACAGTGTTAGCCAATGTCCGGGACTGTATCTGAACTCGGACTTTCCCGCCTCCAGGCCCAAAGCTCTACACACAGTTACCTAGATATCTCTATCAATTACCAATACAAAAAACGTTCCACATTACTATTAATTAGAGACATGAACATTAAAGCAACTCTGAGGCTCCACCTCTGAGATGAAGAACAACTACACTTACACAGTGATTTAACTTTTGGAAAGCACATGTTATTTCATGCACATAAATAAACATGAGGTAAACTGGGAGAAGGGGGCACACTTGCACTTTGGGGTGAAGACAGGAAAGCCTTCATGGAGACAGTACTACTCTTGTTTTTGTTACAAGTTAAACCTTTCCAGTTTCTTTGACTGAACTTTATGAAATAGTTTCAAGTTTATTCATGATGTTAGCCATTTTCCTCCTTTACAAGCAATTAAAGCCCACTAAAGCCCCTTATATTCGAAAGAATTGAACACTGTAGTCTGCTGACTCTGAGTGCAAAATACAGTTAGAAATATCACCTCTATGGTTTTTGAGACTATCAATGCTATTGATTGTAATGTTAATGTAGTTTAATATCACATTAGCTTTTTAAAATCCCACATTACACTTTTGTAACTTACATGTAGTATGTACTCAAATCATTCTGATTACTGGATTTATGAAAGGAATTAGTTAAAAATGCATTAATAATTATAGCTAGCAATTATTTAGTTTTTTAAGGTTTGCGAAGTGCCTTACATACATTTTCTCATTTGATCCTTCCAACAAATCAGGGAGGCAGGTAACATTATTGTTTCCATTTTACAAATTAAAAAAACAAACAAACTGAGGAGACAAAGTCACAAAGGTGGTAACTGGAACAGAATCTGAACTCAGGTCTTCCAGACTCAAAGTTCAGCAGCCTAGCCATTACATCATCTAGGTGTTACTGCAAAGAACACTGAATAGTACGTTAGCATGTGCTTATATAAAAATATATAAGTGAATAAATTATAATAAGAATTTACATTATAATGCACACATTAACTTGATGGGCATTATGCTTCTACTAGGTTTCTCTTTAATACTAGAAATCTTGCTTGCAATTAAGAGAGAATTATCATGTTGCATTTTTCCTAAGTCATATTAAAGTTAAGTCCATTAAAATTAGACACAGAAAGGAAGTTTGCTAGCCTGTATTAAAGAGAACATCTTTTAGAATCCAAGAAGATTCTCTTCTTAAAAGATGCATAAAGACACAAGGTTTTCCTAATTTTTCAGAACCTTTTCCAAAGCTGCTTTTAAAAAAAATAAATAAAGCCATTCTTACCCTTCTATTGTTGCTAACAAAACAGTAACATCCTTTGACCTAGAATATTCAAAAAGTGGCAGCACTCTGGTGAAGTACCCAGTTAATATGACTTAAAATTCACTTGGGATCTATGCCTATAAAAAACAAAACAGCATCACAGGGAGAGGAGGGGAAGGGCACAAGAACAGGGATCTCTATTAAACACCCAGTGTGTGTCAGGCAATATGCACTTAAAAATCCTGTTCACTTTAAAATGATCTCATTTGATCCTCAAAACAACCCACGTGGATAGGTGTGACTATTATCTAAACTTTACACTGAAAAAACTGAGGCAGATGGATGTTAGGTAACTTGTCCAGGGTCTCAAAGCCAGTGAGTGTCTGGGGCTGGATTTGAACTCTGGTCTTCCAGCACTGTTCAGGGATAAATCTCCCCCAAAGCCCTTCTCTTCCCTTTCTTTAATAATTCTTTTTATTACCATTCTTTACCATTCTTTTTTCAAAACAAGATGCTGCTTTTCCTCATCCAAAGTTTTGTCCTGTGCCTCCTAGGCCCTCTTCTCTATATTCTCTTATTTGATGCTATCATTAGCTCCCCGGAGGTTCAATTAACATCTCTATGCAAGAGACTTCCAGATCTATATATCTGGCCCTAGTCTCTGCTGAGTTACAGTCACAAATCCACAACTGTTTCTTGGACATCTCAAAAAGAATGTACTACAGCAATTACAAATTCAGCAAGTTCAAAACAGAATTTCTCTTTCTCCTTAAAACCTCATCCTCTCAAGCTTCCCTATTAATATTAGGGGCAACAATATCCTCCCAGACTCCTAGGCCCACAACCTCAGTGTCAATCTCAACTCCTCACCCTCATCCTACATGCCTGTTCATATATGTTTTCATAACATATTTCATGTGGGGAACTAAGTGGTGTAGCGGATACAGCTCTAGGGATGAAGCAAGGAGGACCTGAGTTCAAATTCAGTCTCAGACACAGTCACTGTGATCCAGAGCAAGTCACCTCTCTCAACCTCAGTTTCTTCATCTGTAAAATTAGGATAATATCAGCATCTATCCCACAGTGCTACCTTACAAATGTATATCATAAGTGATAACTTATGATAAGAAAATGATTACTTATATAACGCACTTTGCAAACTTTAAAGCTCTATGTAAGTACTACTATTTTTCCTACTGCTATTACTGCTACTATGATGATAAGGATGATAAGGACAGTATCCCATTCTCTCCGATAACACAGCCACAAGCACAAGTTCAGACCCTCACTACCCAGACTTCCACCTAGTCTCCCTGCCTTAAGTCTCTGATCACACCAATCTTAGCACTAGTTGCCAGGGCAATGTTTCTGAAGTGTAAATTTAAGTCACTTTCATGCTCAATGAACCTCAGTGGCTCCCAGTTACCTCTAAGATCCAATATAAAGACCTCTGTTTCACATTTTTATGGTCATCATAACTTGGTGTCTTCCTATCTTTCCTGCATTCTTATGCCTTACTTCTATCCATGCATTCTACTTTCCAGTTAGCCTTGCCTAAATGCAGTTCCTCAAAAATGAAGCTCCAACTCTTCTCTTTATAGCTCTGTACTGCTGTCCTTCATGCCCAGAATTCTCTGCTCCCTCAATCCCATCACTTACTTTGTGTGGCTTCTCACAAAATTCAGCTCAATGTTTTTGCCTTTCTTTGTGCTCCCTGACACATCTTGCTGCTGAGTAGTTTTAGTCATGCCTGACTCTTTATGACCCCATTCGGGCTTTCCTGCCAAAGATACTGGAGTGGTTTGCCATTTCATTCCCCAACTCATTTTACAGATGAGAAAACTGAGGCAAACAGCTAAATGACTTGCCTAGGGTCACACAGCTAATAAGTGTCTGGGGACAGATTTGAACTCAGGGAGCTGAGTGTTCCTGACTCTAGGCTGGACAATCTACCCACTGCATCACCTAGATGCCTGCTTGGCACATAGCAAGAGCTTAATAAAAGCATCTAATATACCTACCATCTCTGGGATAAATTCAAACTCCTATAAGTTAGCATTTAAAGTCTTTCACAATTTTGTTCCAACCCTTCCAGTCATATTATACTTTACTCCTCTCCAAAAATTCAACTTTCTAACTAAACTGTCCTCCCTGATACTTTTCTTCTATGATGTTCTATCTCTGTTTCTGTAACTTTACCTAGGTTTCCTCTCATACTTAAAATACAATCCCTTCTCAGTTCTCTAAGATTCACACATCAACAAGCACTTGCACAGTGCCTACCTACTAAGTGCTGAGGATACAAAAAAAAAAAAAGACAAAAGATATCCCTGCTCTCCAGGACCTCACAGTATAATAGGGGAAGACTTTATGCAAATAATTGGGTGCAAACGTGATGTTTAGAGGATAAACTGGAGATAATCTCAGAGGGAAGACACCAAAAGGACTGGGAATATATCACATCTTAGATGAGACCTTTTTTTAAAAAAATTGTTTGATTTTAGTTTTTGACATTCTCTTCTTATTTTTGGTTCTATTCCTTATTTTTTGTTTTTAGTTTCCAACATTCATTTCCACAAGACTGAGTTACAAATTTTCTTCCTGTCTTTCCCCTACCCCCCACCCCAACATAGCACTCCTACTGAATATCCCTTCTCCCAGTCTGCTCTCTCTTATATCCTTCCCCATACCCTCTCTGACTTTATAGAAGGGTAAGATGGACTTTTATACCCCAGTGCCTGTAGATCTAATTTCCTAGCTGCATGTACAAATAATAATAATAATAATAATAATAACAATTTTAATATTTGATTTTAAAACTCTGATTTGCAGATTCTTTCCCTTCTTCCCTCATCACCCATCCCTACTGCGAAGACAAGCAATTCAATATAGGTTGTATGTGTGTAGTTACGCAAAACATTTCCATAGTAGATATATTGTGAAAGACTGACTATACTTCCCTCCATCCTATCCCGCCCCAGACTTGTTCTATTTTCTACTTTGACCCTGTTCCTTTTCAAAAGTGTGTGCTTCTAACTACCCTTCCCCACAATCTGCCCTCCCTTCTATCATTCCCCCCTCATCCCCTTCCCCCCTACTTTCCTATAGGGTATTTAGTGTATATGTTCCTTCCTTAAGCCAAATTCAATGAGAGGAAGGTTGACCCATTCCCTTTTGACTTTCTGTTCTTCCCCTCCACTGTAACAGTTTTCTCTCGCCTCTTTTATATGAGAAAATTTACCCTATTCTCTCTCCCTGTCTCCTCTCATTATATTCCTCTCTCGTCTCTTAATTTTATTTTTTAGATATCATCCCTTCCTATCTAACTGATCCTGTGCCCTTTATATACACGTGTACACACACACACACACACGCGCGCATATGTACTTACATGCACATATGCCCTCCTATATAAACATATATATATATGTATACATATATATATTTTTTTAAAAACAGTTTTATCAGTCCATTTTTGTATAAAACACATGGGAAGAAACCTAGCCAATCAACACACAAATTGCTGCCACATGACAAGATACTTTGTCAAACTTGGAATCTAAAGAACATACAAATGTTTTATCATGTCTACAGTCAATTGTCTATGCTTTTCCATTTAACTATTTTTAAAAATTCCACATATCCCTATTATTTCTTCTGTCCCAGTTACAGTACAATGACAGGAAGGAAGAGGGTTGGTTAAAACAACATTCTATGCAGTTTTCTGCTGTCCCTTCTTTCCAATCAGAGACTTCTGGATGTAAGGAGGCACTCAGGAAGGATTTTGAAAATTAAGTAGGAGAAGTGGAAGAGGGGCTGGGAGGGAGAAATGGGGGTGATGCAAAGGAAGGAAATTAAGCACAGCAATCCAACTTTAGATTTCTTTTTTGGGGACAAAAGGATCAAAGCATGGAATGGGAGGAAGACAACACAGTCAGAACCCCTGCACCAAAAGTTTCCAAGAAAAATGTAAACTGGTTACAGGCCACAGAGAAGCTTAAGAAGAATTTTGAAAACCAAATAAGAGAAGTGGAGGAAAATTGGGAGGAGAAATGAGAATGATGCAAGAAAATCACGAAAAGAGAGTCAATAACCTGACTGAAGAAAATAATACCTTAAAAATTAGATTAACTCAAATGGCAAAACAGGCCCAAAAAGCCAATGAGGAAAAGAATGTCCTAACAAGCCAAATTTGCCACATGGAAAAGTAATCTCAAAAGCTCACTGAAGAGAATAATTCCTTCAGAATTAGAGTGGAGCAAATGGAAGCAAATGACTTTATGAGAAATCAAGATACTATTAAACAGATACAAGCAAAAGAAAAAATAGAAGTCAATGTGAAATATCTCACTGAAAAAAACACTGACCTAGAAAAGAGATCCAGGAGAGACAATTTAAAAATTATTGGATTACCTGAAAGCCATGATCAAAAACAAAACCTTGAAATCATCCTTCAAGAAATTCTCAAGGAAAATTGCCCTGATATTTTAGAACCAGAGGGCAAAATAGAACTTGAAAGAATTCATCGATCACCTCTTCAAAAAGATCCCCAAAAGAAAACTCCTAGAAATATTATTGCCAGGTTCCAGAACACCCAGTCTTTGAGAAAATTGAGAAAATATTACAGGCTTTCAGGAGAAAACCATTTGAATACTGCGGAAGCACTATCAGGATAACTCAGGATCTGGCAGCTTCTACACTGAGGAATCAAAGGGCCTGGAATATAATAT
>JAQQSW010011969.1:0-12634 GCA_028646575.1 Pseudocheirus occidentalis | reverse complement strand
GGGGAAGCTCTGTTCCAAATCACTGGGGTTTTCCCAACTGCTGGAGCTATTAGTGGGGTGTTGCAAGTCCTCCCAGCTTTGACTTGCTGAAAGTGCACCCCAGGACCACCACGAAGACCAAGATCCGGATCCAGGCCTCTCAATACAAGAGCACTTGGCCCTGATCAATCAGTTCAGCCCCTCTGCTGAGTCCGCAGGCCAGGGGCTCTGAAGCAGCCTGGTGGGGGCTGCCGGGGGATCCAGCAGTTCCCTTCCCCCACTGCTTCCTTGCCCCAGGGGCAGATTGGCCAAACTGCTTTACCACCCCCAAATTAATTTTCAAAGCTTCACTTTCACTAACTGTCTCTGACCGAAGCTCCCCTAAGGCAGGTGCTTTAGATTTTCTTTGAAGTAGACTCAAGCTTGAGAGGCTCCGCCCCTGGAGCCTTGCCTGGCTGAGGCTGCAGTTTTGGGCTCCTCGGTTTTGGGCTCCCTGGTCTCTGCTCCGTTGCAGTGCGAGCTGCCCCTCTCCCGACCTGTTCCTCATGCCTTGGCAGATGTGGAGGTGCTGGAGGCTGTATATCTCTCCCGCAGACTGGCTCCGGTGCCCGCTCAGCTCAGCTCAGCCAGGCTATTTCCCACTGCCCCCGGCCTGGCTGCGGTGTCGGCTTCAGGCTGTTCCAGCCTCTGTTCCGGCTGCTGCCGAGCTGCCTTCAGCAAGAGGTGTGTTCTCTGTATTTTTGTGAGTCTGAGAGTCCTAGACTTTCCTAGACTTTGTCTGGGCTCATATTTTATGGGTGTTTAGGGTGGCGGTGTGGGAGCTGCAGGACCTTGCTGCTTCTACGCCGCCATCTTGGCTCTGCCCCCCTGCTGGATGATCTTTTGGCAATCTTTGTAATGACTTAAGAATGAGGAAACAGTATTGGAAAAGAAATGAACAGAGAACAGTCCAAGTTCTACTGACTGACCCTTCTCCCACAATTCTCTTACGGCTGATAGGATCACAGGAGTTACTCTGAGAAGTACTTTATTATTTTTTTCCCAATTTGTTCATTTTCAGTTCCAACAATCACTTTCATAAGTTTTAAATTTTTTCCACCTCCCTCTTTAAGACAGCTTGCAATCTGATATGGGCTCTACACATACATTCTTATTAAACACATTTTCACATTTGTCATCTTGGATAGAAGAATTATAATGAATGGGAGAGACCATGAGAAAGAAAAAAAAACAAAACAAAAAAAGGAATTAGTCTGCTTCACTCTGTATTCTGACTCCATAGTTCTTTCTCTGGATGTGAATGTCATTTGCATCATGAGTCCTTTGGAGTTGTTTTAGGTCCTTGCAATGACTGAGCAATTAGTTACTGTATATTGTGGCTGTTTCTGTGAATAATGTTCTCCTGGTTCTTCTCACTTCACTCAGCATCATTTCGTATAAGTCTTTCTAGGATTTTCTGAAGTCTGCCTATTCGTGATTTCTTTTTTTTTCTGCTTTTTAGAGGGGGGAATGTAGGGTAATTGGGGTTAAGTGACTTGCCCAACATCACATGGCTACTTGTATGTGTGTGTGTTAAGTGTCTGAGGCTGGATTTAAACTCAGGCCCTCCTACCTCCAGGGCTGGTACTCTATTCACTGTGCCATCTAGCTGCCCCTCATGTTCATTATTTTTTATAGCACAATAGTATTCCATTACATTCATATGCTACAACTTCTTCAGTCATTCCCCAATTGACAGGCTCTCAAGTTCTAGTTCTTGGCCACTGCAAAAAGAGGTGCTATAAATATTTTTGTACACGTGGGTCCTTTTCTCTGGGAGGCACTTTGAAGATGGTTTAATACAACCTTTTATTTTTACAGAGAAGAAGACTGAGGCCCAAGGTTAAAAAAAGATAAGTAGAAGAGCCAGAAATCAAACCTAAGTCCTTTGACATTAAATCCATTGTTGTTTCTACAATGTTAAACCATGTACCAAGTTTGCTATTACCATATCCCTATCTTATGAGGTAGTCAAGAAGTTGTTTAGTATTAGAAAGGAAAATAAAAATTTCCAGTGAGAAAAAATAAAAATGTTGAAAAGTTTTACATTTTCAGTTTTTAGGCAACAAATAATGAAATTGGTATGCAAAACCAGAAAATAAATATGTTTTACCTACTGCCTCATATAGTTGTTAGAACACATTTTCTGTACCAGATTTTAAGTAAGACTGTACATCCAAAGTGAAACATCTTGTAGATAAAACCTCTCCAACACCCTGTGGAAATCTGTCTCTCTTCTTATGCCTCGTGCATTGGGCATTGCCAGCTTTAACTGAATAGTCAAGTGGATTTAAACTTGGGGAACGTATTCTGCACTCCACTTCAAATTTATTAACTGACGCTTTATTGCTTTTTTTACACAGGTACTTTTTTATACCCTAAGAATTTTTTTCCTTTATTGATGCTGTTATTTGGAAATGTAGAGCCACTTGATAAGAAAAGGCAAAACAAGAGCACTCTTATAAGGTGTTGATAGATTCCCTCTTTATCCATGATAAATTCTGAAGTTGAATTGATTGACAGATTGATAATTTTGGATTTATTTTCTTGATCTTTTTTTTCTTGCTGCCACAAGAAAAAATTAAGCAACTAAAATATTTGCCTGTGGAGAAGGGATGAACAGGGGTCACCCCAGGGATGCTCTGGATACATGGGGTGGGACATGTATTCTGACTCAGCAATGAAGGGCTTTCATTTTGAGTGGATGAGAAAGTACAACAGTCCCTCACTGAAGCACTAGGTCAGAGCTGATTGGTCACTGAATCAGGGAGAGCCATGCACTCTGAAGTATAGAAGAGGAAGAGCCAGTATCCAGTCTTTTGGGGGTAGCATCTTTGTTGAGAAACAATTAAATGCCAACTCTCCCTAGACTTTCCAGTCAGGGAAAAAAGATTTTCTTCCCTTTCTACCCAGGAAGTTCAAAGATTTGGTCTTTTCTACGTGGTGCTATATCTATGAGTGGAGTACACTCTCTGTGAAGACTCCTCAGAATGAGAAGGGAGAGAAACTATCTGTAAACCAGATAGACTTTTGTAAGACTGGACAGACTTGAGTCCTGGGTTTCCACAACCTAGGACCCTTTCCCCATTCCCTTGTTGTCATCAGAATTAGGCCCCTTTCAAGAGTTTTAGACCTCCACCCTTGTATATCACACCCTTAAAAGCTTTAGGCCCCTTTTCAGGAGTTTTTGACCTCTACCCTTGCTTGTGACCTTTTCCCCCTCCCTTGCTTTGGCATTTACGCAATAAAGCCATGGATGATACCTTGGCTTCCTATCCCACCTCCCTGCCAAT
Organism: Pseudocheirus occidentalis; assembly: GCA_028646575.1. Taxonomy (NCBI): domain Eukaryota; kingdom Metazoa; phylum Chordata; class Mammalia; order Diprotodontia; family Pseudocheiridae; genus Pseudocheirus; species Pseudocheirus occidentalis. The sequence continues at coordinate 9,323 of JAQQSW010011969.1, read as the reverse complement.
AGGAAATAGTGGCAGGCTTCTTTGTTATCCACCATTGGGTTAGATTTTGTGCCAAGACTGAGAGGCTGCCTCCTAGACAATGGGAGAAGTGACAGCCAGAGGGAGGGAGGGGGCTTGATGGAGTTAGGGTACAAATTCTTGTTCTGTCTTTTGTAACATTCCTCCTCTCCTTGATCCCCACCATGGAGAGGACCATCCTCCTCCTGCAGGGGAAGAGAATAAAACTTCTTGTTCCTTCCTCAAGATGCCACTGACTTTTGATTTTTCTTGGGTAGGGGATTTTTGGAGTCCCTGTACCCCACACAACTACAAAAGACTAATGGGGCAGCAAGGTATAGTATGTAGACTTCTAGACTTGGAGTGAAGAAGACCTACCTTCACATCCTCTCCCTAACACACTGTAGTTGTGGACCAGTTCCTTAATTTATCTGAGTCTCAATTTCTTCATCCACAATACAGAATATTTATGACATGTTTCTACCTCACATGATTATCCAGAGGCTCAGATAAGGTAATTGGTCTAAATACTTAAAGTGCTGTATAAATGTCACATTGCATGGTAATATGAAAACTTTCTTGGGTTGGTCCTTTGGGAGGATTCTAAAGTCAATTGCTTACTTGGAACCATTTTCCTTCTGTCCCTTGACTCTCTCCCGAAAGGAAATCATTAATTTACTTCAACATTTTATCTTTTTTTTTATTATTCCTATTAAGGAATCACTTTTGTCCTTTGAAACATTTTGGCTGGTTGGAACCCCTCAACTTTCACATAATATGCATGTAAAAATGCTTGCATCCCTTGAGGCTTATTAGGGCTACAGATGCTGGTCATTATAGTTATTTAATTTCTTAATTATCTTGCCCATTTTATTAAGGACTCCTGTAGTTTACTATACTTAAGCAGCTGGGTTAATGAGGTGTTTGGCTCTCTGAAATGACTGTTTTTATAAAGAGATATACCCATACCCCAGAAAGGGTTTATTTCTGGACAGCAAGTTTTCTCATTAGGGTAAGAAATGTAGTGTTAACAGAGGAGAGCTGAAAATGGGCCTCTACTAGCATGCTGAAGTGGAGAATTAAAGTAATTTGGGATAGCTCAGCCCAAATTGGCCTTTTGCTTGAAATAGCTGAAGAATCATCTTATTTTATTTCTTGGTTTAATAGGGGGATACATCTCAGTAGGGGAACTACAATGTTCAAGGACCAGTAGACTCCAGGCCAACCCAGAAGGTGGACCTGAAGTTAGTCTCAGCTACTTTTAAACTCCTCTTTACAGGAGCAGCCTCAGTGCCTCTGTTTCTGCCATCATCAAAACTACAGCCTTTTCTCCTCTAAAGTCCTGTATTTCCTATCTACCAGTTTGGAGGATAAGAACTTTAGTCAGATAAACCCATTCTGACTGATATATTAGATAACTAATGTCTTACCAAGGTTTCCTAATCTGGAATCAAATTTCCCTTAAGAATCTAAGGCTAGATTTAAAGGAACCCATGAATTTGTTTTTAAATTTTTTGGTAAATGTATTTCAATATAACTTTATTTCCTTTATAATTGGCATATTTTATTTTATTCATTTAACGACATTATTCAGAGAAACATTCCATAAGCTTCACCAGACTGCTCAAGGAACACACAACACAGAGAAGGATAAGAACTCCTACTCTAAAAGAACTTAACACCTCATCCCTTAATATATATAGCTTTTTTGGAGGAGAAAAAGCAGCGCAATTGGGTTAAGTGACTTGCCCAAGGTCACATGACTAGTAAGTGTTAAGTGTCTGAGACTGGATTTGAACTCAGGTCCTCCTGACTCCAGGGTGGGTGCTCTATTCACTGAGCCACCTAGCTGCTCCTAATCAAATATATTTATTATTAAAAAAATTGTTATTTATAAAATAAGGTTTTCTTTTTTGCTAAGTTAATTTATTTTAGTTTATTTATTCCTTGTAGAGGAAAGGTAAACTCAAAAACTTATTACTGTCATACTGAATAGAGAATATGAGAAGGTTTTATGGAGAAAGTCAAGAGGCATGGGGACTAAACAAGGTTGAGAATCCATGCTCTAGTGTTAGTATTTTCCAAAGTTTATTCTTTTTAATAGTTAAGTTGTCTAAAAAGAAAGGAACCCAAATCTTCCAGACTCCAAGTCCAGTACATTAATTGGCCTTTCAAGAAGGAGATAGAGACACACAGCAAGATAAAGACAGAAATACAGAGACAAAGACAGACAGACAAAAAAACAGCAAGTTGAGCTTCTTATAGACACAATGTTTCAGAGGAGTCACCTTGGGTCCAGGCTTTCATTGTAAGCTTGCAAGGTAATGAACTTGACTTATCAGAGATATCTTGATGCATTCAGGCTCTACGTGGAATGTTTTGTGCAAATTCCCAGAGATTGGTTTAGAAGTTAAAATAGCCATTTTCTCAGTTTACACAAGAGGTATCTTTTCTGCCACTGGAATATCCATGAGCACAGGCCAGATAACTTCCATTATAAGGGATCACATTCCTAGCATCAAGGGACCTGGAAAAACAGAGAAGATTGCTAGATTCAGAGTAAAGAATGAGAATAAAGGGAATTGGATAATCTTATGGGATATTTTAATCCAGACAGTAGAACAAACAGAGGTCAAGGAATCTGGAGACCCAGATTCTCATACCAGGTTTGCCAGGTATTTACTTTGTGACCTCGGACAAGTCAGTTCCCCTCTACGGGTCTCTATTTTAAAAGCTGTAAAATTTTGGGGTTAAACTAGATGGTTTTAAAGTCCTTTCCAGTATTAAAATTCTATACGGAGTATCCCAAAAGTCTTTCAAAATTGAACTAAATCTTTTGGGACACCTTGTATATGTGTGTACTAGAACTTCGAGTATTATCCAATATACCTTTTTTCAGGTCCTGAAATAAATCAAAGCTACAAGCTGAAGAATAAAGCATCTTTAATTGTGGTAACAGGGCAGCAAACCTGCTACCATGGAGGATGTCCAGTGGATTTCTCAACCAAAGAGACCCATGAAAAGTTTTTTTATAATTTTAGGAGAAGGGGAAGAGATAGGTAAAGTAACAAGACCTGGTCATGAGACCCCAGCACCCCTTAGCAATCTGGACAAGGAAAACCACTTCATTTGGGCTGTTTGTGTCTTTCATGCCGTGAATCCTAATGGAAAGGCAAAAACACCCTAGAAGCTATGATTCAACTTGAGCTGGGCTCCCTACAATACAACATCCCAGCAGTGGGTGGGGGGATCTACAGTGTGGTTCAGTTCAACCTAATCTGGTTCTCTTAAGTGCAGGAATGGCCCTTTTTGACATCATGATGTCTAAGAGGTTTAGGCAGTCTACATATTATAATCAATCTTAATTTTCTGTTATCACGTTAACAATGATACTAACAGTTTTGTCATTTTCTAGTGGTTATTATGTTCACATTCACTGTGTCATCAATGACACAATGTCTCTCATTCTGTGCATTTGTGTAAGTCCTTTACTATACCTTTACTATAATGATATGGTAAAGGATGTGCAGCATTTAGGCTTTGGAGATATGGGTTCTGAGTACAAGAAAGTACAAAGAAACTGAGCCTCAGTTTCCTCACTTATACAATGGGGATAATGGCACTAGCACTACCTACATGAAAGGATCCTACTAAAGAAAGATTTCATCAGCGTGAGTTATTGGTATTCTCCTCTGTCTTCTCCTTCCTGACCTCATCATTATTATGTGTAGCTTGTAGCTTCCTATATACTGTCTACAATGTCTTTTTCTTGACTCTGCCCCCAATATATATTTCTTCCTTAGCTCACCTTAGTTCCAGTAATGAATATTTTATTGGTCCTATTTAATCTCTGTATTTTAAAGATTAATGTGAGAATCTGTTGAAACACTTACTATGAGCAGAGGGAAAGAAATAATGATTTATGCAAGAGGCTCTCTAGCATTTCATACTAGGTATGACCTCCCCAGCAGGCAGAAACTTAGTTATACAGTAGACTGCTGATGGGACTAACCCTAAGTAGGTCAAGCCCCAACCAGGTTCAAAATTTAAAATGTAAAAGAACTTTTGTACCACTAAACACAATTAAAACAAATTCTATAAAATAAGAAGTAAGCCAATCAATTTAAAAGTATACAAGATTAAAAGGACATCACTTAGTTCATCCTGGAAAACTAACGCCAAAAAACAAAAAAACCCACCCCAAACAAAAACAAACAAACAAAAACAACAACAAAAAAAGCCCCCAAGAAAAATAAAACAAAAAACAAACAGAACCAAGAGAACATTTTCCCTGAGGAGAGCAAGAGCTTCAACTCCTCCTGGCCTGGATCAAGGAAGGTTAGAGATCTAGGAAGTGAAATGGCATCCTTGCTTCTTTAAAGGACAATACTTACCTATAAAAAGTAAGTTTTTAAAATAATGGCTTCTAGCTACAAGCTTAGAATAATTTAATCTAGTTGACTGATAAATGCAGAACCTTTAAATCTCAGATTGAAAGGAATCTCTGAGGCCATCTGATCCAACTCACACTTGAACAAAGATCCCTTCCACATCATCTCTGGCCTACATTGACTTTAAGATCTCTAGGTAAGAGGATTATACTGCTTGCCAAGGCAGCCAATTCCACTTCAGGATGCTTTAATTTATTATTAGAATGCTTTTTTGACCATCAAGCTGAATCTGCCTCTCTGAAACTTTTACCTACTTATACCAATTTTGCCCTCTGGGCCAATGACCTTTGCAATTATGTGGGTTCAAATTAAGGAAGTAAAGAGTATTTTATACAACAGCACCATAACACTTCCCTTCCCAATTTCTTTTCTCCTGATTACTAGTGATGATGTGTATGTCTGCACAATGGAAATGCTTCAAAGTGCTTCACTCTCCTATAGATGGCCCAGAACTCTTCCTTGTCGCTGTCTTGTTGCTCTACTATTACTACCAGGAATAAGGCCAGGCCTCTCTCATAGCCTGAGAACCACCCCTGCATGAGCCCTGTTCATCAGTGTTTGCTTAGCTCCTCCTCTGTGCTGAGAAAGGTTATAAAGGTAAGGGAGAAGAAAGGTGAGAATGTTGATGAGAAAGCCCAGGTGGCCTTGTCATCCATTAGCATTGTTGTTGTTGGACTATGTCATTACACACAGGGTCAGATCAGGCACTACCAAATATATGTAAATGACATATTTGTCATTATTCTTGAAATCTTGTTCTTGGTATCACACAAAACCAGGAAGAGCTTATTGTCTTTGTCCCCTAACAGAACTGATATTCTACTGCAGCATTCTTCCTATAAGCACTGAGTGATTTAAAGAAACCATTTTCAGATTTTCAATTTAAATATTATATACCTTCAAAGCAGTTAACTCTCAAAAACCACTGAAAATCAAATTATGCCAGCATCAACTCAACACATCATTGAACATCAAAGACAGTGTCCAAACACAGCACAGCAATTCCCAAGAGTATAAAAGTTCCAGAACATTTACTTCATGTTCCTAGTAACCTCTGTGGCAGGTGCTGTTTTAAGATGTGCATCACCAAGGTGAATTGAATTAGCACAATGGGCTGGTTTTAAGGCTTTTGATCTTACTCCTTATTTTTGATCCTACTCTCTTGGGGATTGGTGGCAGACAGAAGAAAATTAAAAGCTGTTAAATGTTTGATAGTGCAAAATTCAAAAGTCTGACTTAATTTAACGTCAACTAAGAGATGGACTGGTATTCCTAGACATGGATACGAATGGCTCCTTCCTGTCCCCTCTTATCCTGTATTTTTATGTGTTTTATATGAACTTATGTGTGCATAGATTTTTCTTTTCATCATGGCAGATGAATTCTTTGAGGCCAAGAGCTGTTCGATTTTTGACTTTGTATGCCCAGGACTGACGGATGGGCCTGGCATGTAGTAGGCACATCATAAATGCTTATTAACTGATGAAAGGTATTCTAGTCACAGGTGAAGCCCCTTACAAGTAAGGTAAATGAAATTTTTCTCTGATCTTGGTTTCAGAAATGGAACAAATCCTGATCAGAGGTGATTTATCTTTTTGGAGAGAAAGTCTCCTCACCTTGGGGAGTTCTGGTAAAACTGTTAGTATGAGAGGAATTTTTGTGACAGAGGCACCAATAAATCTTAGTCCTCTATTATGTGGGTTCAAATGACATTTCTAAATCTTTTTTACTTAGGTAGAAGTAAATAACTTTCAAATGATTCATGCTTTTATTTAGGTTTATCCAAAACCAAACTAAACAATGGAGCAAATCTTTCATTTAAATTCCGTGTTGTCTCACCCCCACCTGTGTAGAATTTTACCACTAAGTCTTACTTTGTCTTCAAAGCTCCAATACATTATTAGACTCCATGAAGTAAGTTTATTATAAATTCTGGATTTTTTAGAGGAAAAGTCTAGAACAAATTATTTTAACAAATAACAAAATTCTCTTATTGTAGTCACTCAAAATTTATTATAAATATTAAAATATGAATATGATTATGCTGGGTAAAAGTAGTAGCATGAATAGTAGGAATAAACTGGTTAGGCTACTGGTTAGTAGTCAATAAAACTAGTGAAAAATGGAGTTTTATTAACTAATTCATCCACTAGCATAATAATAGATGATACAGAGCAGTGGTTTTCAACCTGTAGGTCGCCACCCCTTTGGGGGTTGAACAACCCTTTCACAGGGGTCACAGGGGTCGCCTAAAACCATCAGAAAACACATATTTCCAATGGTCTTAGGAACCTCCTCTATTCGCCTTGAGGTGGGTCTGCCCACATGCATATATGCCCACATATTATTAAAGGGTTGCTGCATTAGGAAGGTTGAGAACCATTGATATAGAGAGTACTTTTACAACCTACTCTATGGGACATAGCTCCTATTTCTTCTACTGGAGAACTAAGGGCCGTCTCCCCCTTTTCTTCTACTAAAGACCAGTGGCTTAATGGGGGAAAATAGATAATTGAGGGATGTAGACAATTTAAAAATCCACTTAGCTTAGTTTTTTTCTTTTGAAATAAAATACTCAGTTCATCTGCTTTTAAAGTTAAGAACAAGGCACATAAAACCTAATTTCTAAAAATACAATGAATCATAAAATATATACTTCACTTCCATATTAAAATCCATTAAGGGAGAGAAGAGGATATGATGAACATAGTGAGGGGAGAGCAGAACAGAGGGAGCAAAGGAAGGAAAGGAGAAAGACTGAGGAAAGAGAAAAATATACAAAAAAAGGGAGGAATAGAGACAGAAAGAAAACAGTGCATGCTGAAAGGTTGCTGGGTAAATTCCTTTCATCCCAGGGCATTATTTTGCTGAAATGAATCAAGAATAGAGCCTTGCTTTGCTCTGATTCCATTCAGAGAACTCAAAGAGAACTGAAACAGGGCCTTGATCTGGCTGCCTATGACAAAGGGAAAATGGAGATGTCAATTATTCATAGAGAAAGTGCTACAACAATTTCAAGAAAACCATAGGCTCCACATTCCATGTAATCTTCAGGGGAGATATTCTGGCTTTAATTGTGAGTATGGCAGGTAGTTCTGCAGGAACCTTTGCAGAGAAGGCCATTTAAATGAATGAGGAACACAGTTAGATATTAATCATATGCTTTTATCAGACTGAGAAAAAACCAGATCAACAGAATCTGTTCCAATTACATAGCAGTCTGGGAGAAATGATTTGAGATTACCCCTGGTGAAGGGCCACAAAGAATAAAAGATGAAATCATATGTTACTAATTCACATGATGATGAAAATTTAGGCCCAGGTAGCAGTGTGAGGAAATAATTAATTCTTGAACATATGCTGTTTTGCTGAAGGTCTTGAGAAGTTCCTAATGTCAGTTTTGTTAAGAGGCTTATAATTCAGATATTTTACATGGTATAAGAATAATATATTCATAGCCAGTGGTTGTGAACCAACAGTTTCAGCTGCTGGAGTCTGAAAGGGAGTTGGATTCTCATTCTACTTCCTTCACTAATTGGTATGACCTTGAATGAATTATGTAACTCAGATGAGGCTCAGTTTTATTGTCTGTCAATTATAGGTGACAATGTTTGCCCAGCCTGACAGGGAAGCTGTGATTATCATAGCAGATAAAATACAGGACAGTGCTTTGAAAAGAATAAAACATTATACTTTAGAAATCCCAACATGAAGGTATCAATAGTAGACTTTATTTTAGGCTAGTATGGAATGATTGATTTATTTTTTGTCCTGTCTAACCTGCTCTTACAACAAGAAGTCATGCTAGGAGCTGTCCAGGGGCAACAGTGCTGAGCCTGTGGATGTTTGAGCAGGTTCCCATGCAGTAAACCTTCCCCAAAGTGTAAGCAGGCTGTGAAAAAATAAGAGACAATTGCTGGGGTCCTAATTCACATCCAAATTTTCTATCAACTTTGAACAAAAGAGCAAATGAAGATGCTAGACATCTAGCACTCAGAAAACTGTCAAAGCAAATGTCAAAACGTGAAAATTGTCAATGTCAGAAGGGTGATGGGAAGAGACACTCTCTGATAAATAACTGGCATAGTTATGAACTGTATAGAAAGCAATTTCTAATTATGCTTAAAAAGTGACTAAAACATCTATACTTTTTTGAGAGATTCAACTGTTAGCCTTATGCCCCAGAAGGTCATAGACAGTAAAGTTCCATATTATTTTTAGGTCCCTAAATAAAAATAAATTTGTTGTGGTAGCAACAAACTAGAAGAAAAGTAGGCATCCTAGATTGGAGAATGGCTAAGCAAATTGTGGAACATGAATGAAGTGGGAGATTATTGGATTGTACATAACAGTGTATATGAGAATTCATAGATGCATGCATAGAGATTTAAGAACTGATGCAGAGGGCAATAAAAAAGAACAAGGAAGATGATATGCATAATTACGTTCAGCAATGTAAATAAAAAAATGAGAGTGAATGATATGTAGTTATAATGGCCAAGCTGTGCTCTTGGAGGGTGATGAAAGCATGTACTCACTTCCTTTCTTTGGAGAGGTTGGAGACAATGGATATGTAATACTGGATATGCTATTGGGTGTGGTTGATATTCCAGTTGGTTTTCCTAGACTGTTTTTTTCTTCTCTAATTTTGGTGATGGGCAAATGAAATAGATTATAGATTTTTTTTATGTGGATGTGATCTCCAGCTCAGTTTTGCCATCAAGTCCTATAGCCCCTGTAAAACCAATCAGCAGTAGATTCCTGAGAGAATGCTATTGTGAACAGCTTTTAAGATTCGGATTACACAGTATTAGTGAACACTCTGTTTATTCCATTACAAATCTTTATTCAGTACAATGTTCACAGTTTCAACAA
>JAQQSW010011968.1:0-12634 GCA_028646575.1 Pseudocheirus occidentalis | reverse complement strand
TTAAGTTTCAAAGTTTCAGCTTTCACTAACCTTCTCTGACCTAAGCTCCCCTCAGGCAGGTGCTTTAGATTTTCTTCGAAGTAGACTCAAGCTGTGGCTTGGGAGGCTCCTCTGCTCCTCGTGGCCACCCTGGGGTCTTGCCTGGCCGCAAGGTTTTGGGCTGGCTGTTCTCTGCTCCTCTGCAGTGTGAGCTACGCCTCTCCATCCTGCTCCTCAGCCTTGGCAGATGTGGGGGTGCTGGAGGCTGTAGAACCACTTCAGGCTGGCTGCCGGGCTCGGCTCAGCTCCTTCCCACTGTCCCAGGTCTGGCCCTGGTCTCAGCTTCCGGCTGTTCCAGCCTCCGCTCTGGGGGCTGTGCTGAGCCCCTGCTGCCGAGCTGCCTTCAGCAAGAGATGGGTTCTCTGTATTTCTGTGAGTCTGAGAGTCCTAGACTTTCCTAGACTTTGTCTGGGCTCGTATTTTCTGGGTGTTTAGGGTGGCGGTGTGGGAGCTGCGGGACCTTGCTGCTTCTACACTGCCATCTTGGCTCCGCCCATCCATCGCATCTCATATTTCTTTTGAGCTCCTGCGATTCTGCTGTGCTCATAGAACACAATACCTTCTTTTATGTGGACACAGAATTCTGAGTGGTCTTGTGCCACCATGTTTCACAACTGATTCAAGAGTTCTTCAGAAAGATCTTGCGAGTGCCCTTGTATCACTTCTCCTAACAGAGGTTAGAAGTGCTGTGTGAGCACTTGCCTTGTGTGAATTCTCTGGAAAATAGTCTTTTAGGCAAATGTATGTTTGACATTCTAACTACATGACCAGCTCATAGTTGTGTTCATTGTAGTAAGGTTTGAATGCTTGACAGTTCAGCTCAAGAAGGAACCTCAGTGTCTGGTCCCTTATCTTGCAAGGTGATTTTCAAAATCTTCCTAAGACAATTCATATGGAGGTGATTCAGTTTCCTGGTATAACTATGGTATACTGTCCAAATTTCAGTGGCATACAACAATGAATTCAGTGGAAAAGGGGATCTGTCGATTTTCTGTTTGGTAAGCAGCCTAATACCTCTTCTCTTCTACACTTTCCTTAAGAACTTTCCAATACTGGGTTAGTTCTGGCAATATATTCATCAACCTTAACATCTATGTGTACATCCCTGGACTGTATACTGCCAAGGAAAGTGAACATATCCACAGAATTCAAATTTTCTCCATTTGTTATAACCAAGTTTCCACACATGCTTGTTATGGGGCTGGCTGGTGGAGAACCTTTATTTATTGGCTTGTCAAGTCAAAATTAGCACAAGTAGCAGAGAATAAATCCATAATCTGTTTCAGACCCTGTATTGAGTGCACAATCATCTGTGAACAAATAGGCATGCATCAACTCTCCCTCTACTTTAGTCTTTTCAAGTTAAATCATTTACCTTCAGCATGGTAGCTGACCTTGGTACCATTTGCAGCCTCATTGAAGGCATTGACAAAGTCACTAGAAATGTCCTGCTAAAAAGCATGGAAGCAAGCACACAGCCATGCTTCACTTCCCTGGCTACTGGGAAAGCATGAGAGCATTGTCACTATCCAGAACCCACATAAGAATGCAGTCATGGAACTGGCATACAATACTAATGAACTCTGGGTAATCAAATTTTGCCAAGGTCTTTCACAAGGCCTAATGACTGCCTTGGTCAGATCAACCAATGCATACAAATATCTTTTCTACTCCTGGCATTTCTCCTGTAGTTGTTGGGCAGTGAACACCACATTGACTGTGTCTCAGTTCTTTCTGAAGCTATGCTAACACTCAGGTAAATGACCATCTTCCAGGCGAAGGATCAGCCTTTTAAGGAGACCTCTGGCAAGAATCTTCCCAACAGACACTGAGAGACCACTCCTCCTGGTGATTATTTAAGTGTAGGATAAAGAAAGTTTTGTGACACTCTACTAGAGCCTTCTTCCCCAGATTATCATCAATTTATGCATTAACCTCTTTGGGTCCAATCATTCAACCAATTCCAAGTACATCTAATTTAGTATCTATGCAACCTTGCTCCATCTTGAGAATCTTTGCAAATGCCTTGCTCAAACCCAAAAGTACTATGCCTAAGGCATTCCCCTAATTTGATAATCCCATCCAAAAGGGAAATTATTTTTGCCATTACTTATTTTGATAAGCTCACTTCAGGTCATAGTGATCACTACCTCCCTTTCCAAGTACTAACAAGGTATATTTTATATGTTCTAGTATTTTGCTATGAAGTGGCATAAAACTTAGTTGCCTATACTTTGAAGAATCTACCATCTCCTCATCTCAAAAAAGCTACACTTGCCTTTTTACAGTCCTTTATCACCTCTCCCATTTCCATTATTTTTAAACATTAGTAACATTGGTCAGGAATTCTCTCTAATTTTCTAAGTACTACAGATGCAGTTCTGGGCCTGGTAATTTGAACTCATCAGTTGTTGCTAGATGCTTTTATTTTTCCACATCATTTCCTTGAGTTTCAAATCTGTCATTTTTTTTAATTCAAGAGAAGGAAAACAATTTTAGAAGAAAGAAGTGTTCAGATTTAGGCTTTTAAAATTTTGAGGTACTAGAAAATCATTCAAATCAAATGGATAAAAGACAATTGAAGATCCATGCCTAAAAGACAAAAGAAAGCTGAGCTTTTAGGATTTGAACACATTTCTGTAAAAGTATTAAACCATGAGAATGGATGAGATTTACCTCAGAGAATGAATATAGAAGGTATGGTGGCAGAGATGATTTTATTTTCTCTCCAACTATCTCCATTTTGGAATAAGCCTTTATTTCAAAATAAATGAATAGCAACCAACTTCTTCCCTAACCTAGTTATTCTCCAAGACTGATCAGATGACCAAAGTCACCCTAACACCAAAAGTAGATTAGCAAGTTAGGAAGCCTATCTCCTTTCCTAAACTACAACACACCATTCTAAAGCCCTGCAGCAGATTGTTTTTGAACCCAGAATGACTACATTTTCTATATACTATAACAACCTATTGAAAACAGCTCATTAAGAGATCCACTTGACCATAAAGACTTCTCTTTTATATTGGTCAACCAACATTCTCCATGTCATTGCTAGTAGCTACAGATGATTTTTTTTCTTATACGCTAAATTGCAAATAGTGAGTCTGTTGATGGCAGAAGAATTATGCTAAGGTCTACATTTCTGATTTGGGGAGAAAAAATACATTGGTTCAATACAGTTTAGTTGTGAATTCTCTCATTCAATCTGCTGCTGAATCTGTTACTCACTCATCAGTAATTTGGGCCCTCACTTCACCCATTGTACTTATTTTTCCTTTTAGAATATCTCAGGGTCTCTCAGGTCTAAATTCTATGATCATCCTTTTCAATGCTGCCCTTACCAACTATCGAAACACTTCTATGTCCTTGGCTGGGATCAGAATGCTGCCTTCTAGTTCCTTACCTACTGTGTTTTCTCTGTTCCTTCTTGCTTACTATAGATTATGACCATCCTGAGAAAGACCTTGGTTTAACAAGACCAGGGTCTCCCATTGCATCCAGGGTTATCTTAAGTTTTTCCTGATCTATATCTTGTCACTGGGCCCAGATAGCTCCACATGAAAAAGTAAGGCTGGCAACTTTGCACAGCCCTCCTTCAGTTAAATCCAATTCCCTTGCAAGACATGGCAGAAGAACCTTCCTGATGTCATGGTCCTCTTTGAGAATGAAGAACAAAAACCAAATTATTGCCATAGGAAAACCTGGAATGTGGCATACCAGATATTCACATTGTCTGCTTTTAATTTAACCTAAACTGTTGTTTTCTCATATTTATTCACCTCTTTTTGATTCTCTAGTTATAAAAATATGGGTCCCCATAATCTAGAACCAATCAATATTCAGTGACTTATCCAAACATTCCATATTCCACATCAGTGTCAAACTAGTCTTTTGGTAAACGCCTGTACCTGCTACATACATAGAAAATTCAGGCTATCTAGAATGAGCTCTGTCATCTGTTCCCTGACTCAACCTTAAAATATCTCTACATGTTTCTACTTGCATTTTTGTCCTACCAATGTGATAAGAAGTGTTCCTCTTTCAAGCTTCAACTCTTGATCTGTGCTCTACATCTGATTCATCCCTGACTTATCTCGTACATTTTTAATATTGCCCTCTCTGTTGGCTAGTTTGCTCTAAATTTTAGTAAAAATGAAACAATTATAAGAAAAACCCACCTTGACTCTCTTCTCAAAGGGTTTCCTTTTCTTGCATTGTCCAACAATTGCTACCTCCACTTTATCACCACTCATTTTGTCCATGTTTCTCTTCAATGTTTTCTAGAATGACTTCTGATTGTTAAAAACCGTTGGTCTTTTTCTCTTGATTTAATGAAACACTTTGATTAGAGAAACCATGCTGGCATTAAAACATTGCCAATAATTATATGGACTATTTCATTCCTCCTCAAACTGTTTGTAACTTACTGCATAGATATGTGCTCCACTTTCTATTTTGTGGCATGTCTTATTTTGCAGCCTAGTACAGAGGTTTCCAGCCACCCAAAAAAAGATTATCCTATCCTGAGTATATACCTTAAAGAAAATTCCAGGAAAAAAGACTATGTATAATTCTGGCAAAAAAAGAAACCCAAAACAAAACAAAACAAAAAAAGAAAAAAAAAGAAAAACAACACTTACCACAAAGTAAAATAATATTTGTCTTTGATAAATGATTCAGGAAGTAGCATAAAATTATAAAATAATAAAACCTGATAGGTAAAACTAGAGACAAAAATGTCAGATTTTAACCATTGTTTCTTTTGTTTACATATGAATAAAAACAATTATAGTTGTTCAAAAAGTGGATCTCGTGGCTCCCTTTTATACTTGTCTGGAAAAGTCACACATACACAAAATCAGCCCAACTTTCCCTCTGATGTAGGGACCAATTTGCCCTAGAGTGGCAGATATATGCCATTGCTATTACTCTACTAATTTACACAGGAGGGAAGAATATTTCCTCCCACTGTGCACAAGGGAAAGGGAAAGAGAAAAACATAGAAGAAAGGAGAAAAGAAATAAAAAGAGAAAGGAAGGAGACAGATGGAGGCTCAGGAGGTTTCAAGTGAGTGTACTAGAGGTAAACTTCACTTGTTATACCCTGCTGTTCATTTGGACTTCATTTGGATATAAGCACGTTTTTATTGTTCTTTTAAAAGCTCATTATTTCTCCAGTTTGAGTTTTCTAGAGGGGAAACAAGCGATAGTTTTGAAGACCTCAGGGTCCAAGTCCCGGTTCTTCCACCTGGAAGAACTTAGGAAAAATTATTTAAACTGTATGATATGAGTTCCCCAAAGCCATAGAAGTTAAGTGATTTCATTTTCTTTTTCCATCTATAAAACAAAGAGCTTGGACAAGATGACCTTGAAAACCCTTCTGTGTCTAAATTGAAACCTTCTTGCTGACTTCCTGTTGTAGAATGACTAAGAGTCCTGATAAAGGCCAGGGTTATGTAGTAGGCTAGGCTAAGGACTATGGACAACAGAAAACACAAAAGGAATGGACATTTCAATCAGAAGATTGTTAAGCCAATTTTAGGAATCAAGAAGACTGGGTTAAGCTTTGCATAACCAAGATCATGAATGACAAGAGTCAAAAATTAGCAATATCTAAGTAGAAACACAATTTGGGATAATAAGTACAAATAGGAATGAACAGGAGAGATACTAACATAGAGCAGAAAGTCATGGAGTTGCCTCATTTGGCTAGGTTTGGTGTGGCCTCCACTTTTCTTTTACCCTGCTATGCTCTGGCTAAATGGTGTCACAAATCAGACCTACTCCTGTTTTATGAAACATTGTAGGGAACAGCTGAGGCTAAGTGGTAAAGTGTTGGAAGCATCAGTTTCCCAATGTTGGTATTGGCATGCTGACACTGGCATCAGCAGAGTAGCTTAAGAGCAGGGGCCAAGGGCCTCCCTTAGAGATAATATGGTAGCAAACTTCCAGGGATAGTGCTGATGCAACTGCCCCCAAGAGCCAGAAGGATGCCCTAGGCCACCCTGCTAGGAAATTCGAGGTGCTTACCTCAAAATCAATCCAAAAGCAAAGCCTTAAGCAAGAAGAATTTATAGGGGAACAGAAAAAGTGACAGGGACAATAAGCAGTCATAGAGGCTCTATGTATGTTTTGTATCTTTTGGATTCTCTCTCTTTTCTCTTTTTACACCAGCTTCCCTAGTCCAAGTGCTGAGTATTAAGCCTAGAGTACTGAAAGAGCCTTCAACTTGAGAAACCATCAGTGTATCCTTACTTCAGACTATCAAATACTGACAAACCCCAACTTTAGTATTTTCCAAACCCCAACTCTGGTATTATCCCCATCAGGTCCAAAGACAATGATGTACCACACCCATACTATTATAATAGTGCCTAACAATACACAACACTGTATTAGTATGTGCCTATACTAATAATAATATAAATTATGCACTTCAATAATTCAAAATATCTGAGATTTCATCAGTACAAATACTGTCTGCATCCATGAAGTTCCCTTCCATGTCCTAGCTAACAATCTTCATGAGCTACTGAGGCAAGTGAGAACAATAACAACAAAAGGGAGGGGAAGGAGAAGGAGGAAAGTGGAAGGAGGTGGTGGTGGAGTAGAAGGAGGAGGAAGAAGAGGAGGAGGAGGAGGAAGATGAGGATGAGGAAGAGCAGGAAGAGAAAGAGGAGTGGGGAAGGAGAAAGAACAGCAACTTCCTAGGGGTTCATTTATCTAGGTGCAATGTCACACCACACAGAGAGAGAGAGAGAGAGAGAGAGAGAGAGAGAGAGAGAGAGAGAGTTTTTCCAGCTTAGTATAACCTCTCACAGCATGTATTTTGCTGCCACTTGAGAATCCAATAGCGCAGCAACCTCATAATGAGGCATCAGAGATAGACATTAAAGAATGAATCATAATAATAATAGATTCCATTTATATAGTCTATTTGGTTACAAAACGTTTAGACTTGTACCTCATAGAATCCTATTCTCCCTTTAAGGCTCATCTCAATCACCATCTTCTACATGAAGCCTTTCACCACCTCCCCTTCCCTCCACTGCATTATATTTATTTTATAGCTATTCTACACATATACATGTTGTCTCTCCCTCTAGAATGCAAGCTCTTTGAGAGCATGTAATGTTTCATTTTTATTTTTGTATATCCACTGCCTACTCAATAAATCCTTCTTGACTGATTATTTGATTGATCACTCCACTTGAGTTTTCCAAATATATGACAAAAGTAATGACCATATATAATTATCCCCATTTTACAAATGAGAAAAATAAGAAATAGGACAATTAAGTAATTGGTTCAAATTCATGAAACTAGAAAAAGTAAGGCAGATATCCTGACTGAAAGTACAATAATCTTCTTGTCTCAAATAGCCATTCATGATTCCTCCTGTTTCTTATGGAATCTAATTATTGGCTTTCACATTCTCCTTGTCACAACCTGTTGAGGCATGTAAATCACATATTTTCTCTGTTCTAGAGTGGAAAAGACTAATGCTCAGAGAAGTTGTGACTTGTACAGGGAAACACAATAAGCCCAGTGTTCTTTCCTCCTACTTATGCTCCCCCTTGGCATATACAAACACCTTACCCAAGAATTCTAGACTCTCCATTGTTATCCCTCAATGCTTCTATCTTTTCATCCTCATGTCTCATTATTCTTTGACCTGACCTCTCCACTTAAACCATAAATAAATAAAATTTAACTACGACCCCATGTTCCTTACTTATTAATTTCTTTTTAATATCTTTTCAAAATTTTATTTTTAATTTATGGAATAAAACAATAATTTTTACAACATAGTACAGTAAAATGATGATTACATATGAAACTGAAAAATCTCTTATGTACAACCTGCTATTCCTTTTAAATACATAGTAAAGTTATCATTTTTCCCTTTTTTCTTCCCTCCCCCCACTCTAGAGATGGTTATCATTAGACACAACTAGGTAAATATATATAAAATTATTCTACATATACTTGTATTTATTAGTTCTTTCTCTGGAATACAGACAGAATCTTTTTTCACATGTTCTTTCTAGTTAATTTGGATATGTATAATATTCAAAATTATTTATTCACTCAAAATTCTCCTTAAAACAATATTGCTATAACTATATACAATATTCTTCTGGTTCTGCTTGTTTTGCTCTTCATTATTTCATGCAAGTCTTTCCTTTTCTTTCTAAGATCACTGAGCTCATCATTTCTTATAGCACAGTAGCATTCAGTCACAATCATATAAAACTTCTTCAGCCATTCTCCAGTTGATTGGAAAGTCTGAAATTTCTAGTTTTTTGCTTTCATCTAAGTTTTCTAGATACCATTCCTCCCCTAACTCTCCCCCCCCAGTCTTTAATCTATGCCTTTTCTTTTTTTAGTCTTTTTTTGGGTGGAAAGGCAGGGCATTTGGGGTTGTTACTTCCCCAGGGTCATACAGCTAGTAAGTGTTAAGTGTCTGAGGCTGGATTTTAACTTAGGTCCTCCTGACTCCAGGGCCAGTGATCTATTCACTGCACCACCTAGCTGCCCCTACACCTTTTCTTTAATCAATGTACTTCAACTCATCCAAGACTCCATCTTCATTGATTAACCCTACACCAATCTAACTCTTCCTTTTCTTGTATTCTGACAATACTTTGCCCACATAAGTATAACACTATGTAATTCTTCAACTCTCTTTTATTTATGTTTCACCTCCCTGACTCAATTATATAGTCCTTTTTAATGCTGATTTATTTTCTACCCCACCCTCCAGCACCAAGTGCTGCACTTTGTATACTGCAAACATTCAATAAATATTGTCCAGAAAGATACACATGCATATACAATAATGTACGTGAGTTGAAAAACATGAGATGTGGAATAAAGGAGAACTTGGATTCAAATTCTGGCTCTGCTAATGGGCTTCACCCACTTTACCTCTTTGATCTTAGGAAAGTCATTTTCCTTCTGTGATGCTCAATTTTCTTCTACAATGAAAGGTCAATCTCTAAGTGCTGTGCCCGCTATAAATCCTATTATACTATGAGCTATGGCCTCTCTATGGCTGAGGTAGGCATACTTATAATATACGTTGGACTGTATATTTATAAGTACTTTCACTAGGAGAGAATTGTTTGACAAATGGGCTAGGTGACAAACTTGCTTGGAAAGCACTGTGTATATGAATTTGGGGGGATGTGGGATGAAAATAGTATATTATAAGGCAATATAGGAACCTTTTAAAGAGCTCAGACTACAACAGAATGGCTTGGTTGAAGATGCAAGGAATAGCCTTTAGAAAAGATTTCAAGGTGGAACGCAGAACAGAAAAGGACATTCAAGGAAGTTGGCTAGGGAATGTATTCCCACAAAAAAAGACATTAGTTGGAGTTGGTGGGAATATGGATAAATATAATAAAAGGGGTTAGGAAAATTCTAAGAAATGGCAGAACCACTGTATAGCTATTAGTTCCAGGAACAGTTTTAGGGACATCCAGGAGCCAAGATGGCAGAATAAAGCCATAAATCAGTATAACTTTCCCATATTCACCTCCAAATAACCATGAAATCGTGCCTCAAAAAAAAGAAAAATCCTGGAACAGCAGAACAAGCAAAAAGATGGTTTGAAAGAATATTTTACCCCAAGAAACTTGGAAAATCAACAAGAAAGGTCTGCTCAGTCCAAGACAAGAAGCATCACAGCAAGCCAGAAGCAAGCCTCACCTCATACAACATATAACAGCAAGAGTTACCAAATACAGTACGGTGGAGCAGGTAAAAGTCAACACCAAGGTACCTCCACCACCACCACCACCATCACATGCCTTAGCATAGCCAGGGGAAAATACAGACTCCATCTCTGAGAACCTCCAAGTGCTTCAGCACAGCCCTGAGCAAACAGGCAGCCTCCAGTGGCCAAACCTCCTCACAATTTAATATAGTCTGGAGAAAACACAGAAACACCCCACCAACCTTGGGGCATGTCAGACAGACATGTCAGACTAGGGCCTTGGCTCAAAACCAGGTATGCTGCCAGACTCCTACAACCTCAAGCATGGTCACCCACCCCTCACTCCACCTCCTTAGCACAGCACCAGGTACAAGGTTCACCTGTGGGTATCAGGGCAATATCAGTGCAACACCAGCTAAACAGCCAATTCCTGCAACCTCTGGCACAAGAAGCCTGAGACAGTTCCCCCTTCTTCTCCAGATGCAGAGTTCAAATTTAAAAGAAAGGGAAAAGTGAAAAAAATAATAATCTGACCATCAAAAGATATTATGATGACAGGGAAGGGCAAGACATAAATTCAGAAGAGAACAACAATATCAAAATACCTATAGATGAAACCCTAAAGAAAAATGAGAAGTTTTCTCAAGCCCAGAAACAATTCATGGAAGAGCTCACAAAGGAGTTTAGAAATTATATAAGCAAAGTAGAAGAAAAAAGTGGAAAAAGAAATGAGAATGATGCAATAGAATTATGGGCAGGGGGAGGGGAGTCAGCAGCTTGGGAAAAGAAGACAACTCCTTAAAAATTAGTATTGGCCAAATGGAAAATGTGATACAAAAAACCACTAAAAACCAAACTCTTTAAAACTTTAAATTGACTAAATAAATGAAAAAAGAAGTACAAAAGCTAACTGAGGAAAATAACTCCTTAAAAATTAGAATTGGGAAAGTGGAAGCTAATAACTCTATGAGACAAAAACAATAAATCAAACAAATCCAAAAGAATTAAAAAACAGAAGAAAATGTGAAATACCTCATGAGAAAAACAACTGACCTGGAAAATAGAACAAGGAGTATTATGGAATTCTGAAGATCTTCCCTGCCCCTAGGCCCTTTGATTAAGTGGTTTAAGTGACTCTGAGAACCTTCCCTGATTTGAAAATATACTCTGCCCCTTAATAGGCAGAATGTGGTCACATGGAGCCAGCTTATTCTTCAGAAATGCCTATGCCTTATTACTTTGTTATTGGGCAGTGGATCAAGAAGGCTGTGACATTCTCTGATCCAAGAGAAGGTTATATATATCCTGATGTGAGTTTTTGGTTTTTTGGCTCACTTTGGAAAGAGTTGTGTGATTTGGCCAGATGAGACTCTGGGAAACCATTGAGCCCCTCCCCAGTCTTTGCAAAAAACAGATGTTGGTGCTTCCCTCTCTGGTAACTGAATAGGTGTGGATGTAATGGTCAGAAGGTTGGAAGCCCATCTGCTGATCTGTTTCTTTGTCTGCTTGTAACTTCTGCATATAACTTCTGTTTGTATTCTCTGAAGTTGAAGGTGCTGACTTTTTTTGCCTGAACTAGATAAATGATATACGTTTGATTGATTAAAGTAAGACTGTTAACCCATTTTGAGTTGCTTTCCTAAGAAAAGCAGATCTAAGAACCTGTGCTAGCAGCCATCTTGGGTATGCTAGGGTGCTTGCTGATACCAAGGGAGAAAATATCAGAATCATTGGACTACCCCAAATCCATTATCAAAAAGAGAACCTGGAAAGAACTTTTCAGAAAATATTAAGGAAAACTGCCCTGAGGTCCTGGAACTGGAGGACAAAATAGGCAATAAAAGACTCCACCAGGAGGCGGAGCCAAGATGGCAGTGTAGAAACAGCAAGGATCAGCAGCTCCTGAACAGCCACCTTAAATACACATAAACTTACAAATCTTAGGGCTCCAAAATCTACAAAACTACAGAAAATAGGTCTCTCACTGAAGGTAGTTCAGCAGGAGGGAACCATCGCAACAGGTTGGAGTGAGGCCAGCCCAGCCTGAAAATGGCAGCCTGGCCCCAGGGTGGTGGGGAGAAGCCACAGCTGCAGCCAGAGCCATTCTATCTCTAAAGGCTAAAAAGCGAATCTGAAAGAATTCAAGAGTGACAGAACCCATGGAGAGACTGAGTGAGGCAGATTCCCAGCCCAGGAAAGTGCCTACTTAGGTTAGGGTAAGAAGAACACTGTGCACAAGGAAGCTGCACCAATGTGGAGCAGAGAGCAGAGACGAGTGGATGAGCTCCAGCCAGGCATCCAGCAGACTCACCCAGCCTGAGAGGTTTGCAGGCATCTCACCAGAGGACAGAGGATCATCGAACTAGTTAGGAAAAAACTTGGGGCCCACAGCAGGGGCAGCAGGTTCTGTGGGGGCAATCTGGATGTTTAAACTTATACACCCATACTGCCAGAAGCCAAGATAGAGGAATAAAGTTTAGTGGCTCCTCTAAATCCCTCCCAGACCAAGATAAGTCCAGACTCAAATCAGAGTTCTAATCAGAGTAAAATCTTGAATCAGTGGAAACAGCCCCAGGCTTGGGCACAGCTGAGGAAAGCAGAAAGAAGACAAAACAGAGTCTAAGGCCAGTAAGGTGGAGCCATAAGCCCTACCAAGAAAAGCCAATTTAGCACCACCCACACAATCAGCAAACAACAGCTCTGCATCAGGCCTTCAGCTGTAGCTGGCTCTGAAGGTGCTTGAACCATAGCTCAGGGACAAGGGCTCTGAAACCTGAAGAAGCTGGACCACCCATCCCCAACAAGTGACTCTGTAAGCCTCAGGGTAACTCAGGGGAATCACTGAGAGTCTTGGTATTGGCCTCAGGCT
>JAQQSW010011967.1:0-12634 GCA_028646575.1 Pseudocheirus occidentalis | reverse complement strand
AGGGGAGTTTACATCTTTTCCCCAATGGACAGAGTTCTATACTTAGCCCTAAGTATCTGATCTCCTTAACCCTAAGTATGTGATGGACTTAGCCCTAAGTATCTGATCTACTTAGCCCTAAATATCTAATAAATTGATTACTATTACAGCGGGATAGGAAGGAGGAACATATAATCAGCCTCTCACAATATGACAACTGTGGAGATGTCCTTCATAATTACCCATGTACAGCCTGTATTGAATTGATTGTCCTTCCAGTGGGGGTGGGTGACAAAGGAGAAACTGAAAGAATCTAGAATTTAAAGCTCTACAATCAAATGCTTAAAAAATATACAGATATAAGTATAGATATAGATATATAGACATAGATATTGAAATAGACATAAATATAGATATAACATTATTATTATTAACCATATGCAACTAGGAATTAAGATGTACAAGGACTGGGGTAGGGAGACCCTCCCTGCCCTACCAGAAAATTAGAGGGGTGTTAGAGGAGGACATAAAAGAGAGCAGATTTGTAGAGGGGCTTTACAGTGGGATCACTGATTTGGGGTTGGGAGTAGGGGAATGACAGGGAGAAAATTAGTAACACAAAATCTCATGGAAATAAATGATGTAACCAAAAAAATAAATAATTTAAAAAATAAAAATAAAGGACTAATGAATCTCTGAGACATCAAAAAACAATAAAACTGAGATAAATTTTTAAAAGAAAATATAAAATATGTCATAAGGAAAATGAATGACTTGAAAAATAGCTCAAGAAAAAATAATTTTAAGATATCATGTACTGTCTAAAAGTCATAATCAAAGAAAGAGCATATGCATTATTTTTCAAGAAATTATCAAATAAAAATGCCCCCAAATCCTAGAAACACGGTAAAATAAACACTGAAAGAATACATTAAATACTAAATGAAAGTTATCAAAATCTGAAAACTTCAAGGTATGTAATAGACCAATTCCAGAGCTCCTAGGTAAAAAAGAAAATACTTCAAGGAGACAGAAACAATTCAAACATTGTGGAGCCACAGTTAGAATTACACAAGATTTAACAGCTAACACTTTAAAGAAGCTGAGGGCTTGAAAAGTGATATTCTGGAAGGCAAATGAGTTGGAATTATAATCAAGAATAACCTACCCAGCAAAACTCAGCATAATCTTTCAAAAAATGGAGATTTAGTGAAGAAAAAAGACTTTTAAACATTCATAATGAAAAGGCTGGAGCTGAATAGAAAATTTGACTTCCAAATACAAAACTCAAGAGAAATATAAAAAGGCAGACATGAAAGAGAAATCATAAGGGACTGAGTAAGGTTAAAGTGTTTATATTTCCATGTGGGAAGATGGTAAATATGGTTTCTAAGAACTTTATTTTTATTAGGGTAGTTTGAAGGATTCTACATACAGAGTACAGGAAAGAGTCTAATTTGTTGGAATAGTGGAGTGAAAAAGAGGGATGAACTGGCATAAGAGGAAAGGAAGAGGGAGAATGGGGAAATTATCTCACAAAAAAGAAGTGCACATGGAAGAACTTTTACACTAGAGGGGGAAAATGGTGAGGGATGGGGTGGGCAACATGTACACTTCAATCTCATCATAATTGGTTCAAAGAGGTGTAAAGCCACAAACAAGGAGCTTTCCAGAAGAATGCTTCTGTGAACATCTTTCAAGGTTCTGATTACATAATATAGTAAACACTCTATTTATTCAATAACAAATCAGAGCAAAATTTTCACAGAAAATCAAGATACAGCATTCACAATATTACAATTTATCACAGAAAATCAAAATACACCATTCATAATGACTTATCACTAAAATGGCCACTTAGTTTTCACCACAGTGGTCACATAGTTTTGAACAAAGTAAAATCATGTAGTCAATCAATCACTTAGTAACTCAATCATTCAATCATCTCAATAACTCAGTCATCCATAAGGAGGTCACAAAACATGATAGTCAAAGTTCTTCACTAGTGGGGCACACTAAGTTACAAATCAGGCACTATTTAGTCATCATTCACTATTCAATCATCAGAAGATGCACAGGCCATCCACTCCTTAGTCACAAGTAAATCAATCTTCTCAGTCAGTATATAGTATCCAAGTAAAGTCTTCTTTCAGCTCCCTGGATCCCCTCCCATGGTCCCAGTTCCTACCTGGATTTACCAAACTGTCACCTGGGTTCAAAGGCAGACAACTTCCAGTTCCTTGTCCAGCTCTCCATGTAGTTCCTGTTCCACACTGAAACTCACAGAGTCCAGTCCACCTTAAATCCTGCACAATCTCTGTTCCCAAGAAGTCAAAGCTCAACAAAGCCACAAACTGACAAAATACTGGCACTACAGTCATGCTTCCTCAGTTTTCTGCAGCTCTGGCTGATCCTCAGAAATATTCAGCTTGGCTGGCTCTTGGACTCAGCAGAAGTTTCAGCTCTTCCCAAAAATCAAAATCACTTCATCCAGGTTCTCAAAATAAAAATCATTCTCTCCAGCTTGGGCCTTTCTTCCTCAGACTCCAAAAGCTGACTCCAAGAAGATCTGTTTGACCAAGCAGAGGCTTCTCCTTATACACACACATGGCATAAGCTCCTTCATTTCTCAGCCACTTCCTGTTT
The DNA here is from genome assembly GCA_028646575.1 of Pseudocheirus occidentalis. Taxonomy (NCBI): domain Eukaryota; kingdom Metazoa; phylum Chordata; class Mammalia; order Diprotodontia; family Pseudocheiridae; genus Pseudocheirus; species Pseudocheirus occidentalis. The sequence goes on along the minus strand of JAQQSW010011967.1, from coordinate 10,009 downwards.
CAACCCCTTCCTGTTATGTCAGCAACACGGGTTCATAACACAGGCTTGATTAATTACAAGTGCTAAGTATCTGTTGGGTTTGCCAATACAAATGGGTCAAATTGCCTTACTATTACAAGAGATAAAAATATATAGCCTCAGTTGTGTATAGGAATCTATCTAACCCAACAGGAAAGTAGGGCAGGAAATGAATATGAGAAAGGGGGTAGGGTGATAAAATAGAAGGCAAATAAAAGTAGTCAGTGTTTAGAAAAAACAGGATTAAAATAGAAACATAAATAGAAGAAAATAGGGTAGAGAGAAATGCAAAGTATTTTCATAATATTCATATTAATATATATTCATAACTGTGAATTTAAATGGGATGAACTTATCCATAAAACAGAAGCAGGGAGCATAATGGATTAGAAACCATAATTCAACAATGCATTGTTTACAAGAAACACTTGAAACAGAGAGACACACAGAAAGTTCTAACATAGGGCAGGACTAGAATCTATTGTGCTTCAGCTGAAGTAAAAAAGATGGGGGTAGCAAATATCTCAGAAAAATCAAAAGCAAAAATAGACAATTAAAAGGGAAGAGCAAGGAAATTTTATCTTGTAAAAACGGACAATAGATATTAGCAATAAGATAATTAGCAATAATTAGATTATAGATAATAATTAGGTAATAGTAATACCAATATTAAACATGTGTATCAAATGACATACCATCCCAATTCTTAAAGGAAATGTCAAATTAATTAGAGAAGGATGTAGACAGTAAAACTCTACCAGTGGAAAACCTCAACATTCACTTCCCTGAGATAGATAAATCTAACTGTAAAATAAATATGGAAGAAATTAAGATGAGTAAAATCTTAGAAAATTATGTATAATAGACCTCTGGAGAAATCTAAATGGGAATAGAAAAGAGTATACATTCATCGAGGTGTATATTGCACCTGAACCAAAATTCACCATCATACATGAAAACCTCACAACAAAATGCAGAAAAGGAGGCAGGATAAATGCTTCCTTGTCAGAGCATAATGCAATAAAATTTATATTCAGGAAAAGGAGGTGGATGCATATATTAAAATCAATTGAAAACTAATAAAATCCTGAAGAATGAGTAGGTCAAAGAAAAAATCATAGACATAATCAATAATGTTATTAAAGAGAATGACAACAATGAGACAATATACCAAAATTTATGGGATTTAGTCAAAACCATACTCAGGAGAAATTTTCTGTCTCTAAACACATCAGTCAAAGAAAGAGAAGATCAATGATTCGGGCATACAACTAAGGGGTAAAAAAAAACTAGAAAAAGAGGAAAATTAACAATCTCCAATTAAGCACTAAAATAGAAATCTTTAAAATCAAAGGAAAGATTAATATAATTCAAAGTAAAAAAATGGAACTAATATTTAAAAATAGAACCTGTTCTCATGAAAAAAAAATGGATAAACCATTGCTTAATTTGATTGAAAAAAGAAAACCAAGCTGCCAGTGTCAAAAATGGAAAGGTTGAATGAACCAACAGTAAACATGAAATTAAAGTGATCATTAGAAATTATTTTGTCTAATTATATGCCAGTAAAACTGACAATCTAAATTAAATGATGAATGTTTACAAAAGCTGACTCCAAGAAGATCTGTTTGACCAAGACTATCCAGACTAACAGAAAAGGAAATTAAATACCTAAATAACTCCCTTAGAAAAAAAAAGAAATCAGACAAACCATCAATGAGTTATCTAAGAAGAAATTTTAGGACCCAATGGATTTATAAGTGAATCCTACTCAACATGTAAGGAAAAAAAAATAATCTAAATGCTGTAGAAGCTATTTGGAAAAAATAAAGTAGTCCAACTACATTGCTTTTATGACACAAATAATAGTTCTGATACCTAAACCAGGGAGAGCAAAAACAGAGAAGCTATAGATCAATGTCTTTAATGAATATTATTATCAAGGAGATTATAGCTACTTATCACCAAGATCATTAAACTAGGACCAGATAGGCTTTTTACCGGGAATGCAGGGCTGGTTCACCATTCTGAACTTCTGTCTGTCCATATGTAAAACTAGGATAAAAATGCTTATGCTACCTATTTTGCAGGATTATTTTGAGCAAAGTGCTTTATAAACATTAAAGAGTTAACCAGAAGAGTTTTATTTGTTTTTATTCTCCCTTATTTGACAGAGGATGAATAATGGACTATATATTTACTTTCTTCCTAGCCCTAAAAGTGTTATCAGTAATTCCTGATCTTCTATGACTGAAATTCTTTCTTTTCCTACTAGTATTTTGATGATTGCCTTATGCCCTTGGTTGCTACTACAAAGGATAAATGAATCAATGAAAGAAAATAATTTATTAAAACCTCAACTTGTGGCAAGCACTATACTACAATGATTCATCAAAAATTGTGGTACATATTTTTCAAAAGATGAATTCACAAGTCTCTGTCTCCCTGTCTCTGTCTTTCTCTCTCCTTTTCTCCTCCTTCTCTCTCTCTCTCTTCTTTTTCTCTTAGCAAATTGATTTTGTTATGACAGATAGATACCTGTGTATATACAAAAATTGACTGCTACTTTGCATATTGCTTGCCACCTCACAGGTGCTTAATAAATGTTTATTTGACTAATTTAGTGCTACTCTTCCACATAACTAACTACCTATTAAGATAGATTTTGAATTTTTCATGACTTGAAAGCTGATCATTTGTATGTGCTACTCTTCCATTTTTCTCAATGTTACCGGTGCTGATCCTTTTTATTGGAAAATGACAGAATCCTTTTGAACATTGTTTACATGAAAGGTAATGTGGTATAGAGGAAAGATGCCAGATTAGAATCCAGGAAGATGACCTGATTCTAAAAGAAAAAGAAAAAATAATAAAAATGGCAGAATGTTCATTGTAAATGCTACCTCTAAAATGATATCTAAACAATATATTGAATTCATTAAATGTTCACAAACATAATAGTCCTCACCTTAATGGATCAAAAGATTTAAAGGCAACTTTCAAAAAAGAAAGATAAATTGGTGATAATCACATACCATGTTAATAATAAAAGATAAATTATATTAAAATAATTAAAACTTTAAATTCCAGATTCTTTCCCTTCCTCCCTCATCACCCAACCCCACTGGCTTTATGAAGAACTGGTCATGACTGGCTTTCTGTATTTCATTCTTTGGCCTGGCTACCAGAATGGTAGGTCAAGGGAATACTGCATGTAGTATTTACCTAGATGTTAGCTTAGTATATGACACAGAATCTTTTTCTTTCTTTCTTTCTTTTTTCTTTCTTTCTTTTTTCTTTCTTTCTTTCTTTCTTTCTTATCTTTTTACTTTTTGGAGGGAAGTTGGGGTTAAATGACTTGCCCAAGGCCACAAGGCTAGTTTTTGTGTTAAGTGTCTGAGGCCAGATTTGAACTCAGGTCCTCCTGACTCCAGAGCTGGTGTTCTATTCACTGTGCCACCTAGCCACCCCAACAAAGTCTTTCATGATATTTTTGTGAGAAAAGATAAATGGATGTATGTTACCAATCATACAGTTAGGAGAATTCAGAACTGGTTAAACGGCCAGAAGTAAGAATACTGTTCATGGTTTAATGTCATTTTTATGTCTATGTGGAAGAATGTCTTCAGTAGAGTGCTCTAGTCCATCCCCGTGCTCTTTTACATTACTGTCAATGACATGGACCAAGACATGGATGTCATTCTTCTTAAATTTCCAGATGTCCAATCTATGAGAGAGAGCTAAGGTTTGACCTGAAGAATTTGTGAAGTTTAGATATTTAATCAAATCAAATAACAAGAATAAAAACAAAACTCAAGGGAGCTTAGTGTAAAGTTTTATGTGCGTGATATGGAATGTTCCTTATTAATGAGATAGAGAGTAAACCATAACAAGCATGATTAATCACCTATTCTGTACCACACACTATGCTAAGTACTGGAGGGTACAAAGAAAGCCAAAGGCAGTACTTGAAGTTTTCAAGGAGATCACAATCTAATAGTAGAGACAACATCCAGACAGCTGTGAACAAACAGAATACATATATGGGAAATTGAAGAAATTTGAGAAGGAAGATTCTAAGATTAAGGAATGGGAATCTTCTCACAGTAGGTGGAACTTTAACTATGACTTGAAGGAAGCCAGAGGATATTGGAGGTAAAATGAGGAGAGTTCTAGCCATGGGGAACTGCTAGTGAAAATGCTCTGAGTCAAAGGTGGTATGGGAAATGGAGCTCCAGATAGGGGTAGGGTTGGGTGTAAGGTGTAACAAGCCAGGAAAGGGACAAATGGACCAAAATATGAAGGATTTTAAGCTCCAAACAGTGTATAACTATATTTTATCCTTGAGACAATAGGGAACCAACAATGTTAATTCAAAATATAAACATGGTAGTGGAGGAGGTTGACAGTAAATGGGGCTTGCACCAGGGTGATGATGGCAGTTCATTTGAAAAAGATCTGGGAATTTTAATGGAATGCAAACTCAAAATGAATCAAGATGGTGACATAACAGCCAAGGAAACCAATGATATTTTAGATATCACAAAAAGAAGTAGAGTCTTCTCTAAAGAATTTAAGAAAATAATTCTCTCCACCCCTCTTTGACGTCATTAATTTGGTCCATCATGAGCATTTAGGGTGGTTTGTCTCAGTCAGCTTCAGAAATTTATAATGTTTATTTTGTGGGAGACTGATAGTTATTTTCTCCATACTATCTCTCCACTGATATGCTTTGTTGATATATCAATGGAAGGGATAAGCTTGTTGTTCTTTGGCTTGTTAATTATGTCAGTATTGACATAATTATATGAAAATATAATGAAAATATATATGAAAATGCCACAAGAAGAACAATATTAACTAGCCTACAAGCTTTTCCCAGCTCTTTATTACATTTTGAAACAAAATAATGTTAAAAACAAAATTAAAAAAAAACATCTTGGGAGTTGCTTCACCAAAGCCCATGACACTAACTGGGAATATTTTATACTAGTTCCCACTGTATAGACTCAAGGATGATTAGAAAATCTGGATGACCATACAAAGCTAAAAGTGCATGTCATACTCATTTGTTTCAATCCTACCTGGGGGAAAAGGGATAATACAGAAAGCCTCCTCCAGGTGTAGAATTTCTTAAACCACACTAAGGAATAATGGGTAAATCACTAAAAGATTTGGTTTCTGATTTTGATTCTGTCATTAACTTTCTAACCTTGGAAAAAAAAGCCACTTAACCTATATGGGCCTCTGTTCTTTCATGTATAAAACTATGGGGTAGGAATTGGTGATCTCTCAGTTCCTTCCAGTCTTTAAAATTGTAAGATTCTGATGATATTTTATGTAGTTCATCTCTATTCAGACTGAATCTAGAAGATTGCTTCGGCAATCTAGTATTACATCAATTATGATTATCAGAATGAGGTACATTTTTAGAACTCAAGATCATAAAACAAACATCATAGAAATATCAACTTCCCGTAATATTTCTATTTTTAGAATATTTTATCTATTATGTTGTCCTGAGGTGCATTGTTTCTATAGCTATTATGTTTTTGTGGTTCACAAAACAATTTTTTTCCAGGTGAGATATGCACATATCACTAAAAATTTTACATTAACTTAGTTTATAGGTTTTTCTTGATCTTACGTGTATGTTTATAGAATCATAGGAACATAAATTTAGAACAAGAAGAGACCTTAGAGACTTTCAGATTCAATCTGTTCACATTACAGAGAAGAAAGAGAAACTATATTGGATTTTCAGATTTGTGAAGCACTTTACATATCTTACTTCATTGGATCATCATAAGAACTTTGTGAGTTAAGTGATATTTTGATCCTCATTTTATAGTTGAGGAAACTGAGGCTAAGAAAAATTAAGTGACTCATCCAAGAACATTTAGTTAGTTCCTGAAGAAGAATTTAATCCCATATCTTCTGAACTAGAAATCCAATTCCATTTCCACTGTCAAGGAAAATCAACTGTTCTGCAACTTGCCAGTTGAGAAGAGTTGCCTAAAGCACTGAAAGGCTAAGCCTCTTGTCCAAGTTTACAAATCTAGTAGGTGTCCTAGGTGCAGTTCCAACCCATCAGAGCCAACTCTCTGTAATGTCACACACTTCTATTTGTAATTTGAATTTTTGTTTCTGTGTTCTAGGTAATGCAGCATGGAATACCTTGGTCCCACTATCTGAAGGACAAATATATTGCATTTTGCCCATTAGCCAAGGTTTTCCAGCATCATTTTGTTCTTTAGACTTTCTGCAAATGGATCTAGGACCCAATGACATTTTTCTCCAGAGTGTATATGGGAGTCCCCTTTACTTCAGTTTCATTTACCCAGTAACAGTTAGAATTAGCTTTTACATACGTATATTAACTTCACAGGTATAAGTAGAAATATACATACTTACTTCTTCAACACTTGGGAGGCATAATTCCCATCCCTACCTCCCATACAATGTATTCTCTAGGGAAGAGGGGAGGATTAGGTTTAGAATTTAGCTTAGTTTCTGTATAGCACAATCCTGAGTTCCAAGTTCAACTGTACCCAAGGGCCCAAGTACCAGGTATCCTGGATTTTCCAGGCTTCCCTGAAAGGCTGACTGGTTACAACAACCCTCAGGTAATCCAGTGGGGATCACTGCCCATACCTACAACAGAGAGAGACAAATGAAAAAGAAGAAGATGAACTCCCTCAGGATAATTCTTGGAGACTTGGGTAAAATACTCGGTGTTTAGAGGTATCTCCCCTCAGACATGATTTTACCATATGGAAGTAATATTAGAGAGTATGTTAGAAAACAGAGAAATTGGAAAAAGGAACAAGTGTCCCAGTCTGTCCAGTTTTAAAGATTCAAACTTTTACAGCTATACACCCAATTAAAGGAGGCTACCACTACCCTTGTGGGGAAAAAAAGACAGAATGAAGGGTGCCTCCATTTTGTTATCTTGGCATGCCCAAGGCAAGCCCCTAACATTAACAACTGAAAGTGTTTACTATGTTTCTGCTTTTTTATTTTATTTTTAAAATTAATTAATTTGTTTTTGTTTTCAGCATTCATTTCCACAAGAGTTTGCATTCCCCTGAGGCCTATTCCAGCCCCACCTGCTCCTGGAGCAGCCCACACCAAATTGCACTCCTCTCCCAGTCCAGTGCGATATATCCTTCCTGTTGGCCTTCCAGGCTGTCTTGGGCTGGAGATGTGTTCTATTCTATCATTTTGTGCGTTCTGCATCTCTAGAATTTATTTAGAGTCATTTTTACAGGTATTTGGAGGGTATGAGGGCTAGCTCTAGCAAGTCTCTGCTTTTATCCCACCATTTTGGCTCTGTCCCCTATCTACTATGCTTTTAAAAACTACAATTGTTACTTTTAAGAATTTTCAGGTCTTTCTTGTTTCAAAGGTAATATAATAGCTTTCTTTTCCGGCACTGTCATCTTTCTTTCCTATAAAATTATTTAGACAGCAGAATATCTATATCAAGAAGAAAAGTGGCAGAAGAACTTGGGTACATAATTATTCCAAAGGAAGATGATGAAACTTAGTGGCTATGAAACACCATATAATTAACTCAAGCCAAATGAGCTGTAGATATAAGCAGCAAAACCAAGATAAGTCATTTCCTGTGCAAGCAGGAACTGAGAGCAGGGCAAAGAAGGTAAAGGATAAGAAAGCTTAAGATTTGCCAACCAAGCATAAATTGTCCCTTTTCCTAAAACTTATAACTCTATAAATTATAAATAAAAAATTCATCTTAATAAGATCAACATGTAGACAAGTATGTTTATTGTATCTAGAACAAACTAGCTCTGGTACTTTGAAAAAATCCAGAATCAAACCTTAAGTCCATATTTAAAATTAACACTAGTAATATGAATTCAATATTTATCAACTATTAAATTAATTAATTGAATTAATGATTTTGTAAAATTAATGATTTATGGTAGGGACTAAGACAAGATGATGGAGTAGCAGCAGGAAATTTTGTGAGCTCTGGCCACAATAATCTCCATTACCTGTAAAATATGACATTAAATAAATTTTAGAGCTGCAGAAACCACAAAGTGATAGAGAGAAACAAATCTCCCACTGCAGCCAGCCTGGCAGGCCTACAGAAAAGGTCAATCATAAAAGATGGGGAGCAGAACATAGTACCACCTGAGCCATGCTGAGCCCCATGTGGCCACAGCCTGTGGACCAGAGAGGATGGAGCAGTCTTTTGGAGAGTGAATCACAAGCAGTGGTGGTGGTTTCCAGACTTCTCAATACATAAACACAAAAGAGAAAGTTAAAGGTAAGTAGGAAACTGTGCTGAAACTGGAAGACTGAAGAGTGTGGTGCAGTCTCTGCCCCAGGGTGAGAGATGGTGGAGGTGCAGCTTCTACAGCTGCTACCATGTGGCTGCCTCCAGAGCTGTTGGCCTGCAGATTGTAGGGTGTCCAAGTGACCATTCAGAAGGTAAACGCTCTTGCGTTGACCTGCTTGAATCTGGATCACAGTCTTGGGTGGTGGTCCTGGGGTGTGAGGCCAGTGGGCCAGAGCTTGTGGTGGCTGAAGAGAGGGCAACATTTGGAAAATCCCCAGCGATTTGGGACAAAGCTCTCCACTCTGAAAGCAGAGTTCTACCATGGCAAAGAGTTTAAAAGTCAAGTAATTGCCTAGCAAGATGAGCAAGCAGAGGGAGCATAATCAGACCATAGAGTCCTTTGTTGGGGAGAGAAAGAATCAAAACATGGAACCAGAAGGAGTCAACAAAAGCAAAACTCCTCCTTCAAAAATTTCCAATAAAAATATGAACTAGTTAAAAACCATGGAAGAGCTCAAGAAGGACATTGAAAATCAAGTAAAAGAAGTGGAGGTAAAATTGGGAAGATAAATCAGAATGATGCAAGAAAACCATGACAAGGAAGTCAATAGGAGAACCAAAAAAATACTGAAGAAAATAACACCTTAAAAATAGACTAACTCAAATAGCAGAAAAGGCCCAAAAAGACAATGAAGAGAAGAATGCCTTAAAAAGCGAAATTGTGACCAGATGGAAAGGGAATTTCAGAAGCTCACTGAAGAGAACAATTCCTTCAAAACTTAGATTGGAGAGGGCGGCTAGGTGGCACAGTGAATAGAGCATGGGCCCTGGAGTCAGGAGGACCAGAGTTCAAATCCAGCCTCAGAGACTTAACACAAAAAGTAGCTGTGTGACCTTGGGCAAGTCACTTAACCCCAATTGCCCTCCAAAAAAGCAAAAAACAATAGATTGGGCAAAATGGAAGCTAATGACTTAATGCGAAATCAAGATACTATAAAACAGATCCAAAGAAATGAAAAAATAGAAGGCAATGTGGAATATCTCATTGAAAAAAAAACCACTGACCTGGAAAATAGATCCAGGAGAGATAATTTAAAAATTATTAGACTGCCTGAAGACCATGATAAAAAAAAGAACATAGAAATCATCCTTGAAGAAATTCTCAAGAGAAAAATTGCCCTGATATTCTAGAACCAGAGAGCAAAATAGAAATCGAAAGAATTCACTGATAACCTCTTTTAAAAAAGATCTCAAAAATGAAATATCTAAGCATATCATACCCAAATTCCAGAGTTCCCAGGTCAAGGAGGAAATATTACAAGCTGCCAAGAAGAAACAATTTAAGTATTGTGGAAATACAATCCGGATAAAATAAGATCTAACAATTTCTACATTAAGGCATCAAAGGGCTTCAAATATGATATTCTGGAGGTCAAAGGAGCTTGGATTAAATCCCAGAACCACCTAACCAGCAAAACTGAGTATAATGCATCAGGGGAAAATATGGGCATTCAATGAAATAAAGGACTTTCAAGAACTCTTGATGAAAACACCAGAGCTGAACAGAAAATTTGACTTTCAAATACAAGAACCAAGACAAGCACAAGAAGGTAAACATGATAAAGAAATCATACGGAACTTATTAAAGTAGAAATATTTACCTTTCTATGTGGAAAAATG
>JAQQSW010011966.1:0-12634 GCA_028646575.1 Pseudocheirus occidentalis | reverse complement strand
GTTATAATATACTTTTAAAAACAAGTTGTGGTATATGAATGTAATGACATACTGTTTTGCTGAAAGCAATTATGAAAGGAATGGTTTCAGAAAAACCTGGGAATAGTTGTATGAACTGATGCAGAGAAGTAAGCAGAACTAGGAGAAGAATTTATGCAATACCAACATTGTAAAGAAAATTAACTTTGAAAGACTTTGTAACTCTGATTAACTTAATAATCCATCTGAATTCCAATGGGCTGATGATGAAACATAATACCCACCATCTGACAGAGAGCTGATGAATTCAGAATGCAGATTTTAACATATCTCCTCTCCTCTTTTTTTTTTTTGGACATGTCCAATGAGGGAATTTGCTTTATATGACTATACATTTTATAGGTTTTGTCTTTCTTGCTTTCTTCAGTGGTAGAGGAGAGGAAAGAGAGGGAAAGAATTTGGAACTAAAACTAAAATTGAATTTTAAAATATTTTTTAAAGTATATAGCTTTTGGGCAGCTAGGTGGCACAGTGAATGGAGCACCAACCCTGGAGTGAGGAAGACCTGAATTCAAATCTGACCTTAGACACTGGACATACTTAGTAGCTGTGTGACCTTGGGCAAGTCACTTAACCTCAGTTGCCCCACCCTCCCTCCTCCAAAAAGCAAAAAAAAAGTATAGCTTTTCTTATCCCATTTTATTAAAAATTATGAGTATTATGACAGTATATTCATTATTTAATTTTAAGTATCTTCTACATTTATGAGATTAATATTTCTTTTTGTTTAAAGGTGATTTTAAGAATCGAGCTGAGATGCTCAATTTCAGCATCAGAATTAAAAATGTGACTAGAAAGGATGCTGGGCAGTATCGCTGTGAAGTTAGTGTACCATCTGACCAAGGCCAAAACCTTGAAGAGGATATTATTACTCTGGAAGTATTAGGTAAAGAATGAATTTTTTTTTCATCTAATGGTATTCTAATATATGAGTATGTTCCCATGAATTCTCTTTTAAAAAAATTTTAATTGTATTGACTCTTTATCCCCCATTCCTATGTAAAATGTTATAGAAGGTGAAATAATGGTAAGTTAAGTAAAGAAGTAACTCAGTTTTAAGGCTTGGCACAGAAATTCTTAATCTAGGGTTCATGAATTTGTGTATATGTGTATTGTTCTAACATGTTGATAATAATTTTTCAATTTAATTGGTTTCCTGTGTATTATTGTTCATTATATTTTATGCACCTAGATACTGAAAAGGGGTTGGTAGGCTTAATTAGACTGCCAAAGGGGTCTAAGATGCAAATAATGTTAAGAACACTTGGTTAGAGGTCCAGAAAGATAATGTGTCCACTTTTGAGCTTCTTAGACTTATTTCTACTTTTCTGGCTGTATTCCTTGGTGTTGTATGACCTAAAGGCACATGCAGTACAGAGTACACATGCTTTGTGTTCAGAACTAAGGCTGCAGTGAAGTTGCATGATGCATCTTGGGCAAGTGCTGCTGGATACGCACCTCAGATTCATTATACATTTGGTTCTGAATTAATTTTTGGTCATTACATGTTTGTCACTGTTTGCCTAAATGATATCCCTATTGCTTTTGGTGCTCAAATATTATATTCCTCTCTTTTGTTTTTGATAGAACCCATGATTTCATCAGTAGAGGGAATTCTTAGTGAAGGACTAGACCGTTGTATAAATCCTGCCTCTAGAACTTATATCTGTGTGGTCCTGGGCAAGTCGTTTAAAACCTTTATCTTGGCTTCAATTCCACATCTGCAAAATGAGAATAAGTGAATAGCACCTACTTCATAGGGTTGTTATGAGAGTTAAAAGAGATAATATATGTAAAGAGTTTTGCAAACCTTTAAGAGCTACATAAATGCTATTTTTGTTATTACCAATGTAGACCTGCACTTCCTAGTCTTAGACGTAGTGGTCTGCAACACTGGGGAATCATGTAACTGACTCAGGTGAGCCTCTGCTTTAGGTGGATCCTTAGCCAGAGGTCCCTCAGGAGGTCTGGTCCATTTTGGGGTTTTCTTTGAACTTGAAGAAGGTTTTAAATCTTAGCTAAGGCATGTCATTTAGTCTATAATCCCCAGGTCCTAGATTAGATCTGAACGTCTCAACCCACTAGTTTTCAAGATGTCTTCTAAATGGGCTGGGACCAGCTCTGGGTTGGCCTTGATATTTTTGTCTGGATAATGATAAAACAATAGTAACTCACATTTATATGGTTCTTTACAGTTTAGAAAGTATAAAACACTACATAAGGGTGAGCATAAAACAATGAGATGGTGGGACACCTCCTGAAAAACAAAAGAATATGTTACAGACATGTATATTTTTGCCTGGCGATCAAAATTTGCATTTATCATATAAAAATTAATGCCATATGTCATATGTTGTTTAGTGGCACCTGGTGTTCCATTTTGTGAAGTCCCCAGCTCAGCTCTGAGTGGAACTGTAGTGGAACTAAAATGTCAAGAAAAGGAAGGTTTCCCAGCTCCTGAGTACACTTGGTTCAAGAATGGTGTCCATTTACTAGAAAATCCCAAAAGTGGCCACAAAATCACCAACATCTCTTATACAATGAATAAAAAAACTGGAACACTGGTAAGATTATTTTATTTCTAAATTAGTAAAATGCTTACAACAGTACAAATCTATTAATTATTATGTACTAGCCATTTGCATAGCTTAGTGGACAGAAGGCCAACCTTGGAGTCAAGAAAATTGGAGTTCAAGTCTTACCCTTTGACACATAATAACTGTGTAGCCATAAGGAAGTCCCTTAACTTCTTGTTGCACCTAGCAAACTTTCTTAAGACTTAGTTGCAGAGGTATTACAAACTTGCCTTGGTGGATAGATTTTTCCATACCAGGAGTTTCCTCTCAGTTTCACAGGTCCAGCCCCAGGTTTGTCCTCATCACACACTTCAAAAACTAAATGAATATTAAAAATGCTAGAGATAAAATTATGGAGAAAAAAGAGACAGTCTCTTTCCCGGATTGCTATTACTGACAGTAGGAGGGACAGTAGGGAAAATGTAAGAGGAGCTCAATACAGAGATAGACACAAATGAGCAAGAATGAGGAGGAGGCCTGCTGTGGTGCGGAGAAAGATAGGTGTGGAAAGCTGAGCATAGGATAGATTGGGGCAGGGTCTACAAATTCTTATGGTAGGAATTTCAAGAGGTTGGGTGACAAGCCCTTGTCTGCTGTCCTATTCCCTATCTGCAAAAATACAGAAAGCATAAACTCCCTTATTGTTGTTTGTCCTTCCTTCTCAAAGAGGACCATGACATCAGGAAGGTGATGCCATGGATTGCAAATGAATTGAATTGAAGTGAGGGAGGGCTGTGCAAAGTCTCCCTTATTAGTCACCAAGTAAATACCTGAATATCCTCATAGATATTCTGATCATTCACTGCCCAAGCAACAAATGTCACAAACTGCTTGTCCTATTGTATTGCCTGTGCTGCTAATCTCCTTTACAGATAATTCAGAATTTGTCTATAATATATGACTAATCTGCTTTTGAAGTACATATGGGAATTGATCATTATAAGAATAAAGTTTTGGGGAATCTCTACATGATCTAAAAGTAAACAATATACTTGAAAGTCATCTGTTAGCAAACTTGTTTCATTTCCACATTTGTGACATTTTCTGAGAGGTAGGAAGGAATATTAGACTTAAAAAGTTCACTTTTTTAGAGTGACATTAAGTATTAATTTTAAATGTCTGTGTTCCACAGAATATAAAATTTCAAAAACCATTATTATTTTAAAATTCAAAAGCAAAAATGTTAAATCCTGTAAAAAAATCCAGCATTTCTTTTCACAAAATGTATATTTATAATTAGAAACTACATTTTGGATCCTTAATCTGTTACAGGCTAAAGCATACTAAAAGGATGCTCTTACTGAGATCTTGTCCTCATCACTTTCAAGAGTTAGCAGGGGCAGTCAGCAGATCCAACAGTTCTCATGCTGAACTGCTTTCACGCCTTGCTATATTTGCTTTTTTAATTTATTTTTTCTCAAAGCAGGTGATAGAACACAAAAGCACGTAAATAAATTTTCCATGGATAGCTTCTGCCCTTGAAAGATCTTATGATGTCAAAGGAATGACCCAAAGATAAATTCATTATATAATTAAATAATAGGGGGGCAGCTGGTTGGTATAGTAGATAGTGCACAGGGCCTGGAGTCTACTTAGTTTGGATGGGGGAAAATTCTTTGATCAAATTGCTCAAGGCTGGAGTGATTTGGAAGTAAAAGACATGATCTGAATCAAGTCCCCCAGCCCCTCATTAGAACAGGTCCACCTCATTATAATATTTGTACTCCCTCATTACTTGTTAACCAATCAGAGTCAATTGCCATGAGGGGTCTTTGGCATTTGAGAGTATTACTGACCCTTTTTTATTAAGAATACACTAACAATATTAATAAAATGATCAATTATCCAGAAACTTTGTCTCTCACACTTTTTCAATATCACAGTTGTCAATATCCATGAGTTTATGGTGACTATTCTGGAAGCAGATTGCCTGTTTTGAGAAAGAAAACAACATTCTTGTAGGCTTGAACTAAGCCAAGACTATCCATCTCCATTTTCCTTTTTTCTGTGTCATTAGGAAATAAATAAGAGGGACATGGTAGTTGTGGAAGAGAAAAAAAAGTTATGGAAGAAAAAAAAAAAGAGGTAGCAGGTCAAATAGTTTAAGGAAGTAGGGATAAAAGACAAAAATTATATATCCTTCCCATCAAGGAGCTGATATTCTACTGGGGGAAATGTACATATTAAGTGTAAGGGGAGAAAGGAGAAAAGGTGGGGGAGGGCAGCAGGGGAGACTAAATCTCTCCTCCACCTGAGCTGAAATAGTCACAAGATATAATCACAATGAGGTTTTAATGAATTAACAAGATGTTAATAGTTTATCTTTTACAAAGTATAAACAAGTTCTCTGAGTTAAAAGGAAGCAACTGCCATTGGAAAGAAAAAAAAAGTAATGGGTCGTAAAGGACTTTAGCTACCAAACAGAGGAATTTATATTTGATCCTAGAGGTAAGAGAGAGTCATTAGAGTTTACTGAGTAGGGAGGCGATGTGCTTTGGAAAATCACTTTGAGAAGAAATGATCTATCAGATCTATGGCTAGGTTCATGACTAAACAAGAAATAGATTCACAGGAGATAAGATGGATAACTTTTTGATCATGCAAAATTTAAAAGTTTTTGCATAAACAAAACTAATGCAGCTAAAATTAGAAAAAAACAAGAAATTGGGGAGAAATTCTTCAGCAAGTTTCTCTGATAAGGCCCTCTTTTTTAATTAAAAATTTTTAAAATTTTGAATTCCATATTCTCTCCTTCCCTCCAGCAACTCCCTCCACCCATTAAGAAGGCAATCAATATGTTGCTCATCATACATATGAAATTCTACAAAACATATATATCCATATTAGCTATATTACCAACAAAAGCAAGAAAAATAAGATGGGAATATTGTATTTCACTTTGTACTCAGAGTTTGTCAGTTCTCTCTCTGAAGGTAGGTAGCATTTTTCATAATAAGTCCTTCAGAATTGTCTTGGATCATTATGTTGGTCAGAGTAGCTAATCTTTCACAGTCAATAATCATTATTGTATTGCTGTTACTGTATACAATGATCTCCTGGTTCTGCTCACTTTACTTTGTTTATATAGGTCTTCCCAGATTTTTCTGAAACCATCCCACTCATTTCTTATAGCACAATAATGTTCCATCATGTCATATAACATAACTTGTTCAGTCATTACTTAATTGATGGACATCATTTCTGCTTTATTTCACCACATAACAGGGTTCTGTAAATATTTTTGTACATACAGGTGCTTCTCCTTTTTCTTTGATCTCTTTGGAATACAGACCTAGTAGTTATATTGTTGGGTCAAAGAGTGTGCATGGTTTTATAACCCTTTGGGTTTAGTTTGAAATTGTTCTCCAGAATGGTAAGACCAGCTTTTGCTTTGTCTGAGATCATGATTGCTACCCCTAACTTTTTTTTTTACTTCAGCTGACTTAAAACAGATTCTGCTTTAAAGCCCTTTATTTTAGCTCTGTATGTGTCTTTCTGTTTCAAGTATGTGTCTTGCAAACAACATATTGTGGAATTCTGGTTTCTAATCTATTCTGCTGTCCACTTGTATTTTATGGTTGAGTTCGTCCCATTTACATTCACACTTATGATTATTAACTATGTATTTCCCTCTATTTTATTCTGCTTATCCTTCTCTCTCTCTTTCTCTCTTTTTTTTACCTTGTCTTCTCTCAAGAGTCTGTTTTGCCTCTGACCACTGCCTCCCTTAATCTTTGTCTTCTGGAATATCATATTCCAAGCCCCACACCTCTTTAATGTGGAAGCTGCTAAATTTTGTGTGACCCTTATTGCAGTACCATGATATTTAAATTGTTTCCTTCTGGCTGCTTGCAGTACTTTTCTCTTTGATCTGGGAGCTCTGGAATTTGGTTATAATATTCCTGGGAGTTTTCATTTGGGGCTCTCTTTCAGGAAGTGATTGGTGGATTCTTTCCACTTCTATTTTACCCTCTAGATCTAAGATATCAGGGCAGTTTTCCTTGATAATTTCTTGAAATATGATGTTGAGGCGCTTTTTTTTAATCATGGATTTCAGATGTTTCAGTCATTCTTAATTATCTCTCAATCTCTTTACAGATCAATTTTTAATAAGAAATTTCACACTTTATTCTGTTTTTTCATTTTTTGGACTTTGTCTTATTATTTCTTGAGGTCTGATAGAGTCATTAACTTCCATTTGCCCAATTTTAATTTTTAAGGAATTGTTTTCTTAGGTGAGGTTTTGTACCTCTTTTTCCATTTGGCCAATTCTGATTTTTAGGAAGTTCTTTCTTTCAGTGAACTTTTGCGTCTCTTTTACTATTAAGCCAATTCTATTTTTTAAAATTATTATTGTCTTCACTACTTTTTTGTGCCTCTTTTACCAAGTTGTTAATTCTTTGCCATAATTTTCTTGTATCACTCTCATTTCTTTTTCCAATTTTTCCTCTACAACTCTTATCTCTTTCTTTAACTCTTCTAGGAATTCTTTTTGGGCTTTTGTTTAATTAGCATTTTTTTCTTTGATGCTTTCATGTTGTCTTCAGCTGAGTTTGTGTTTTGGTCTTTCCTGCCACCATAATAGCATCCTTAGGGTCAGATTCTTTTTGTTGTTGTTGCTGTTTATTCATTCTCCCAACTTATTTCTTGACTTTGAACTTTATGTTAAAGTTGAACTTTGATCACCTGGAAATGAAAAGACACTGTCCCAAGCTTCAGCCTTTTTTATGCTGCTGTTTTCAGAGCTAGTTCTGGACATCTGCAAGTTTTCAGTGCTTCCAAGGCTGTGTGATCTTGGAAGAGGTTGGTCATTGCTTTCCTTGTTTGAGCTCTGGTCTTTACCCAAGAAGGATACTATTCCCCTATAGCCAGAAGTGCTAGTGTTCCTCTCCGCACTGGAACTGCAACCCAGAACTGCAACAATAGAGTTGCCAAACAGCACCAGGCCCCACACCCAGTGCCAGCAAAGAATCCCCTGCAATTTCTTTCTGACCACTCCCCTTAACCATCTCTGGACTGAGAGATCCTGAAGCTTCTTGTGCCACTATTCTAGCCACCTTCAAGGCTCACCACTAGTACTGCTCATGTGTACACTCAGGCTGGTCCTCACCTGAGTGGCACAGACCTCTTCTGCCAATCTCCTAAATTGTTGTAAACTGGGAAAAAATATTTCACCCTGACATTTTGTTGGTTTTGCCACTCCAGAATTCAATGTGAGGCTTTATTTTAAAGTTGTTTGGAGGAGAATGATGGTAGAGTCTAGGTGAGTTATTGCCTCTACTCTGCCATCTTACTTCCACCTTCCCATTCCTTTCCCACATTCTAATGGTCTCATTTCTAAGATATGTAGGGAACTGAGTAAAATTCATAAGAATAAGAACCATTCCCAAAATGACAAATGATCAAAGTATATAAATAGGCAGTTTTCAGAGGAAGAAATCTAAGCTATAAATGCCACATTAAAATGATCTCAATCACTAATCATTAGAGAAATGAAAATTAAAATAACTTTGATATACTACCTCGTACTCATCAAGTCAGCAAAGTTGACCAAAAAAAGAAATGAGAAATGTTAGATGGGAATGAGAAAACTTGTACTTTGATGCGTTGTTGGTGGAATTGGGAACTGATGCAAAGCTATTTGGAACTATAACCAAAAACTATTAAACTGTGCATACCCTTTTGCCCAGTAATACAACTACTAGGACTATACCCTCAAAGATATCAAGGAAAAAAGAAAAGGTCCAATATGTACAAATATATTAATAGCAGCTCTTTACATGGTAGCAAACTGAGGGGTTACTCATCACTTGGGGTATAACTGAACAAGTTGTCATTTATGAAGGTGATAGATTACTATTGTGCTATATGAAATAATCAAGAGGATGGTTTCATAGAAACCTCAAAGGTTTATACAAACTTATACAAAGTGAAGTGAGCATAATTTTTATATTATAATCATTTATAATTATTTTAAATGATAAAATAATTTTTATAATTAAAAATATCTCTTATAATTTACAACCAATATTGTAAAGAGAGACATCTTTGAAGACTTTGTAATTCAGATCAGCACAATGACAAACCACAGTTCCAAAGGTCTTAATGATGAAAAATGCTATTAACCACCAGATAGAGAGCTGATGGACTCAAAGTGCATATTGAAGCATTTTTTCTTTTCTTTTTTCCCATTTCTTTTGTTTTTTTTTCTTTTGGGGGCATGACTAATGTTTTGTTTAACTATGTATACTTGGAATGAGTTCTGTTTTTCTTGCCTTTTCTATGTCTGAGGGAATAAAAATAAGACAAGAAAGGGAAAAAAAGAAAATCACCTTACCAACTTTGTCAAGAATAGACTGCAATGGGGAGATTGCCCCAGGACAATTGTGCAGGACAACCAATTAGGAATCTATTCTAATAATCTAATCCTTGGATGATAAGGGCTAGACTAAATTAGAGTGATGACTATATCAACTATATTAGTTGAGAGAAGATAACACATGTGAAAGATGTTTGGGAGGGCATTGTGGAAGATGTAAGGAGAGAAGCAATTGCCCAATTAGGGAAGAGCAAAAGTACTGCTTTACTCTCATATGGACCCCACTGAGATTAAACAAGATATCAACCTGTGTTTCCTTTCTCTCTTTCTTAGTTATGGTCAACGAAATTTCCCAAGGAGATAAGGTTTCTGGGAAAACCATACTAAAGTTTTTACTCAAAATCTTTCTGTTTCTTTCTCAGTTGCTCTTTTTAGTCTTCTCTCTTTTCAGGGTTGTTTTATTATGATTAAATAATAAAAACACTGAGTTGGATTTGCCTAGTGCTTAAAGAACTTTCTGGTAGAAAATTTGGCACTAATTTAATTAACTCTACTGTTAAAATGACAATTTTTTTTCTTTCCAAAGTGCACAAACTCACTGTTAGATTATGGAGAAACCAATTAATAACCAGGGATTCCTTGGATACTAGAGAAATCTTAATTTTTTCATACAATTTGTACTCAAACTTTATAAAAGATATGTTGATCATTTATCCAGTATCACTAGCAGAAAATTTGTAGAGCTCCTACAGCTGATACTTATTAGCTTGTTCTATCAAGTTAAAAATTTTTACTTAGTCACTCTATGAAATTCTGGATGAGTTTTAAACTGAAAATAATAACACAAAATGCCATATCATTTGATATAGAAAAATCTATTCTGTGCAATGGATCAAACAACTCAAAAAGTTATTGGTACAGTATGATCTACTTAATAAGTTAACCACTTAATGAAAATGACTTTTTTTCCTCCATAAATAGCAATTTAACAGTGTT
The DNA here is from genome assembly GCA_028646575.1 of Pseudocheirus occidentalis. Lineage (NCBI taxonomy): Eukaryota > Metazoa > Chordata > Mammalia > Diprotodontia > Pseudocheiridae > Pseudocheirus > Pseudocheirus occidentalis. The sequence goes on along the minus strand of JAQQSW010011966.1, from coordinate 2,704 downwards.
TCAAAACTTGACACTGGAGAGTATTTTTGTGAAGCTCGCAATTCAGTTGGATATCACAAGTGCCCTGGGAAACAAATGCAAGTCGGTAAGCAAAATAAATAAATAAAATACAATTAGCTTAAGGTGCAAATGAATATGTGTCTACCTTAGTTTGGGCTGGGTTGCTGAAGGATTTGGCGTAGATAGAATAAGCAGATAGTGGGACTGATGTAGGCAGAAATGACTTTAGAGTTGCTAAGATTTAAGTTATACTCTTTCATCTATCTCAAAAAAAAGCATAGAAAATAGTAATAATACAATTTACTTATTTTTTTCTTTATCGCAGGACTCTGAAAGTTGTCCTACAGTTTGACCTTTTTCCCTTTAATTGTTGGACCCCTATAATTTGTAAGATGCAAGGTTTTTATAAGCATTTCAAGTAAATTTAGCAAGTGCTGAAAATTTTTTCCCCCTTTCCTCTCTTCCTATCCAGTTTGAATAACTGGGAAAACAAAGTATGTTTACCCTAAAGTATGTATGGTGATAGGTAGAACTGGAGTGATATACCAGCTATCTAGTCCATTTTATATATGATGAAACCAAGAGCCAGAGTAGTGACTTTCTCAAGGCTAAACAGACGGTAAGTGGCAGTGGTAGAATTCAAGCCCAGATCCTGTATATCCAGGACTCTTTCCAATGTACTTTGCTGCACTGGAGGATCTTTGCCCTCAACTTGTAAAGGAGAGGTAGTAGAAAAAGATGAAACCCAGAGGAAGCAGTAAAGCAAGATAAGAATTGTTGCAAGAAGAGTCCAATGTTTGGTACTGTGGATGACTAGGGAATTTATTTAGAACTACATGGTTGTTTCTGCAAGGATTTCTACTTTGTTTTCTTCCTTATCCTAACATTTTTTTTTCAGTAATATTGTGAACCCTGTGATCAGTCTCAGTACACTGGCAAGGTACCACGCATATTTTTTCCTAGATTTCTTGAGATAGTAACCTGAAATCATAAAAAAAAAAACCCCAACAAAAAGCAACATCCATCATATTGTACCCAGGCCTCTCATGCCTTGAATCTTTGACAGAGGGATTGCATTTGGAAGGTTCATTCAGGATTATGCATTGACATAAGTATAATGAACTCCCCAATAAGATCTGTCTAAAGAGTAAATCCTTGGAGTATAGATTGATCATTTCCAGTGACTAATAAAGAGTATTGTTTTATCCTCCCAAAGCACAAATCCTTCAGCAGGTGTTTTGTGCCTGCAAAGACATCTCTTGACTACCTGTATCAAAGAAGAGTTTCGATCAAGGCAGGAAGAACCCAGTAGGCTTTCAAAGGAGAAAAAACTTCAACCCTTGACCTCTTCTTCCTCTGTATGAAATGTGCGGAGTGGAACTCTCTCTTTGGGACTCCCCATGAGGAGGATGAGTAAGAGAGAATTCTCTCCTCACCCTCCTCTATCCACCTACCCAAGCTATAGAAGCTGTTCTCATGTGATAGCTGGCAAATCTTAGAGCATGTATTTTGTGTCGTCTTCTATCTCTCAGAGCCACAACAGTTAGCTTACGCCAAATGATAGTAAAACTACTTCTCTCTGAAATTCTATTCCATCTTAAAGCTAAAATAACAGCATCCATAGTCTCTGTGAGAGAAGCAGATACTGCACTTCTATGGTTGAAGTCTTATGGTTGAAGATGGAGGAAGTCTTAACGATAGAGGTGACTAAGTCCACTACACATTCATGTTATTTTTGATATTTTTGTTTGTTTATTTTTAAATCCATTCTTAGAACTTTTATTTCACTTATATCAACTTATACAAGTTCTTAGTAATTATACTTAGATTGTTCATGAAAATATCATCAGATATTAAACAAAGCTAGCTATCATTTAAAGTTATTTCTCTGTTAAGCTTTTTTTTTGGCTTTTTTGGAAGGAGGAATGCAGGGCAATTGGAGTTAAGTGACTTGCCCAAGGTCACATGACTAGTAAGAGTTAAGTGTTCTGAGGTCGGATTTGAACTCAGGTCCTCCTGACTCCAGGGCCGGTGCTCTATTCACTGCACCACCTGGCTGCTCCCGTTAACCTTTTTTTTTTAACAGCACATGTATGTTAGGCAAATATTTTTTAAAAATCACAAAAACAAATAACCTATATAGATGTTTTTTGTTTTATTTTTATGTTTAATATACAGTGGCTTTAGGAATATGAAATAATTTATTTCTACTACACCTTTACTTATGCATTTGTTTTTACATTTTTATTAGGTCTTTAAATACAAATACCTAAATAAAGCAAAAAATAATTAAAGTAACAGTGGGTAGCTTTACAAATAATGGAATGTGGACAATTTTTGCTCTTCTCCAGAGTAAATTAATTATGATTGCAGTTGCAAAAGTGTTCCTTAAAACTTGGTCTTAAGGAACATTTTTACAACTGCAGTTGTAAAAGTGTACACAGTGAAATTGTGTATTTCACAGATACACATGGTATGATATGTAACATTTATAGGAATCTGTTTCTACCACAGTCATGAATGTGCCAACCTTAAAATATTCACAACTACACCTGTGGCTGGAACTAATTATTTCTTTGATCTACCACAATTACCACTACCACCAATATAGGCCAATATATAAGCAGCTTTCTTTCCCATGTTTACCTTCTCATGCTTCTTGTATTTGAATGTCAAATTTTCTATTCAGTTCTGGTTTTTTCAG
>JAQQSW010011965.1:0-12634 GCA_028646575.1 Pseudocheirus occidentalis | reverse complement strand
AGGAAGGAAGGAAGGAAGGAAGGAAGGGAGAGAGGGAGGGAGAGAGGGAGGGAGGGAGGAAGGGAGGGAGGAAGGGAGGGGGAAAGGAAGGGAGGGAAGAATGAAGGAAGGGAACCAAGGCAAACAAAGAAAATCAGAGAAGGCTTCTTCATGGAAAGGCAGGTAAGATTCAGAGTCAGGACTTCCTGGCTCTCAAGTCAGCACTCTGTGGTATACTCCAGGTCAGCCCACAGTCGGGTTGTTAGTGAACAGCCTGAATTCCTTGGAGAGGCTTGTCCTGCCTGGAGATTCAGGAGGTTGGACTCTCTTCCCTGCCTAGGACTGTGTCTATTGTGTTCCTCTCATGACAGTGAAATTCCTCAGCTTGAAACCCCCCAGACCTTCATCTGGCAAGGTTGCAAAGGGCCCTTAGCTCTCCTATGCCGTTCTCCTTAACACAAATTCTGGCCAGCTGGGGATTCCAATATAAACAGTGTCTGAGGGAGATATTCCAGGTGTCAACCTCTCCAATCTCCTCTTTCCTACTAAAATCTCTCCCTCTCCCTTCCCCCATGTTCACAGAATCATAGACTTACAGCTAAGAAGGGGTGCTGAGGTCACCAAATCCAACCTCCTCATTTTACAAATCAGGAAACAGAAACAGAGAAGTTTAGTAATGCCTAAAGTGTCAGAGGCAGGCTATGAGCCCAGGTCTTCCTGACTCCAAGTCCAACACTCTATGTACTACCAGGCAGAGTCAGAACAGTAGAGAAGGAAGGGCCTTCAGAACTCAGGTCTTCCTGATTCTAGGGCCAGCGCTCTACCCACTGTGACACTAGCTGCTCTCTAGAGGGGAGAGAGGAGGCAAAGGAGAAAGAGACAGACAGACAGACACAGACAAAAAGGAGGGAAAGAGGGAGGGAGAAACAGAGAGAAGCAGAGAGAGGAGAGAGAGGGGAAAGGAGAGGGGAGAGAGACAGAAAGGAAGGAAGGAAGGAAGGAAGGAAGGAAGGAAGGAAGGAAGGAAGGAAGGAAGGAAGGAAGGAAGGAAGGAAGAAGAGACAGAGAGAAAAGGAATCAGAAAGACAGTGAGAGAAAAAGGGAGAGGAGAGATAGGGGAGGGGGGAAGAGAGAGAGAGAGAAAGAGAGAGAGAGAGGGAGAGGGAGAAAGACCGAGACCGAGACCCAGAATAAGAAAGAATATGAATTGAGAAAGAACCAGAACCAGAAAAAAAAAACACAGCTGATAATCCAAAAATTCTTTTTTAAAACGTTTAGCTTGCTCTCTTGGAGATCATGAAGGGGCCTGACAAATGTCCCCAGAAGCCCATCCAGCTGGGCAGGCAGAGAGCCTGGCTGTGGCATCACTAAGCTGCAGGGCACCCTAGCCCAGCAGCAGAGGATGCCAGCCTCAAAGCCCCTGCCACTGGCATGAAGAAGGAAGCAGGCGGCCTTTACTAATCACATAGAGATCTCTGCAGCAGATAATGCCCTCAGATATCCAGGGCAGATAGCAGCCTACGCTAATCTGCCTTGTCTAAACCAGGCAGCACCGTACAAGCTTTCCTCTGTCCATCCATAGACATGAGGGGTGCATTCTCCACCCTGAAAGCAAAGCCTGAGACACGAGGCCAAATTAGGAGCACAGAAAAGGCCAGGCACGAGAATACCAAGGCGTGTTTCCCGATGCCACCCCTGTGGATGGAGTCAGAAATGTCATTCCCTTGGCAGCTGCCTTCCCCAGCAAGTACAGCCCTGTGGTAGAGATCTCAGCACACGGGCCAGCTAAGGTAGGTATCCTCAAGGATGCCAGACAGGGAAAGCCAGAGGAATTATCTTCTCCATTGTATACACAGGGAAACTGAAGACTCAGGCGGGAAGCTTAATTTCCTTGCCTAAGGCCAAACAAGAAAGTAACTGGTAGAACCTAGAACCCAGGTCCTATGGTGAACCATCCCTGTCATACGACAAGCATTTATTAATCACGTACTACACGCAGGGCATTGCACTTGTGGGTGGGGGGCAGAAATACAAACAAGATGAGAACCAGTGTTGCCTTTAAGGAGCTGACATTTTTAGTGGGGCAATACAGCCCAGAAATGTGGCAATAAACAAAAGGGGTGTCTTGCACAGCAAAGAAAGGGGCAGTTTCCAGGCCAGGAGGACTTGGGTCTGAGTCTTCCCTTCTGATACAGACTGCCCTAAGACCACAAACTGTACATCAGGCTGGGATTTTCATTAGCCGCAGAAGTTTCCATGACCCACTGAATTACACTTCAGTAAGTGGAAGGGTAGCGTGTTAGAGCAGATACATCGTGGGCCTTGCACTTACAAAAATCTAGGTTCAAATCCCTTATCTGACACTTCATAGCTAGGTGACCCTGGGCAAGTCCATTCCCTCCCCTGGGATTCAGTTTCCTCCTGTGTAAACCAGGACTAGATGGCCCTCCGAGGTCCCTTCCACCACTACATCTCTGACTTCATGCTTTCCTGAAGAATCCAACAGCTTTGGTGAAGGGCAGGCAGTGAGGGGAGTGTTTTGTGAGGTCCGTCTGTCCCAAATTGGGCAAGGCCAGAACTCTGGACAGATCCTACCCAGGCTCCACGCCTGCCTCTTCCAGAAGGCCCATCAGGCTTACTCTGCTCCCTCCACCACTACCACTCACCTTGCCCACAGGAAGCCCAGATAGAGAACAAAAGCCACGAAAGTAAAAATCAGCCTCTTCTGTCTTTGCTAAAGCTCTTCATACACACTCGGGTCCCTCCCGCCCCATGCCAGCTGGAGATGAAGGCTACTGATGTGTGGTCACTAAGAAAACACAGCATTTACCCAGCAGATAAAGGACAGAGCTTGCAGATGATCTAGCTGCTTTGCATAGGGCGTTTCTCCCCCTTCTGACCTATTTCATTGGTTCAGGTGACTCCAAGTGGGAAAACTCCCTTTACCACTGAAAAGAAATAGGCAGCAGATTTGCCCAAGGCAGGGGCTTCTTCAAACAGCAGGTGACCTGGGTCAAATGAGGCCAGGGTCAGGTAGTATGGGAAAGGGTGCTCCAAGTGCAGACACTTGTTAGCTGAGTGACCTTGGGCAAGTCATGACGTTCCTCGCCTGCAGAACAGGGGGGGTGGGGGGGAGGCTGAGGCAGACAGCTTTCTGAAGTTACTTCCAGCAGCTGAAACCCATGATCCTGCGTGCTGTCTGTGTGACTTAGGCTAAGACCCTTCCCCTCTTTGAACCTCATCTGTAAAACAAGGGTTGGACTAAAGGGTCTCCTAGCTCTAAATCTAAGTTGTTCTGTGACTTACACTCCTGTGGGATTTGAGGAAATTCGTTCTCCCTTCTCCAAGCTTCCGTTTGCAGATTTTGTGAAAATCAAGTGGAAGGAAGAAGACTTACCGTTTAATAAACACCTACTATGTGCCAGGAACCATCCTACTAAGCATGTGACAAATATTCTTTCATTTGACCTCACAACAACCCTAGGAGGTAGCTGCTATTATTATCCCCTATTTTACAGTTGAGAAACTGAGGCAGGCAGAGGTTAAGTGAACTTGCCCAGGGTTACAGAATTATTAAGTATCTGAGGCCAAATTTGAACTGAGGCCTGGTGCTGGGCCTGGAGTTAGGAAGATCTGAGTTCAAATTTGGCCTCAGACACTTACTAGCTGTGTGACCCTGGGCAAGTCACTTAACCCAGTTTGCCTTGGTTTCCTCATCTGTAAAATGAGCTGGAGACAGAAATGTCAAACCACTCTAGTATCTTTGTCAAGAAAACCCCAAATGGGGTCACAAACTTCCTGACTTGGGGCCCCACGTCGCCCCTGGGCAAAGAGCTGAACTCTTAGCTTATCCTCACTCATCTCTAGACTCTGGTCCTGGCACAGATAACAGCATACAGTAGGCCCATAATAAATGTTTGTTCCATGTCCTCTCACCAGCCCACTCTCACCCCTAATTGCATCCCCTCAGAATGAGGACCTCAGCTAGGCATGAAGAGAACTCAGTGGGATTAGACTGATTCGAGAAGGTACATGGGCACTGAAGGCCCCTCTGGGTGAATGAGAAAGAAGCCGGACCATCCATTCTGTCTCTATCCTTGGCTCACAGGAGTTGGGGGCAGGGGCCAGCACAGAGGACTAAGAATAGTGACGGCTGACAATGTCACAGGCCTTCAGAGCTTACAAAGCGTAGATTTCACAGGCACAAGCGTCTCCTTCAATCCTTGCCACAACCCGGCGAGCCAAGTGCTGCAGAGGTTATAAGCCCCATTTGACAGATGAGGAGACTGAGGCTCAGCCTCTCTCCTGATTCTAGAGCCAAAAGGGCTTGGGTTTGGAACTCAGCCAGTCTGCTATGGGCTGCCTACGTGACCTTGGACAGGTCAGCTTTCTTTTTGTCTCCTTCTTGGAATCCTAAACTTCCTTCAAGGCTCAACTCAAGTCTTGCCTCCTTCAGGAAGCCTTCCCTGATCCCCTCCCTTATTAATACTCTCTTCCTTCCTCGAATTACATATTTCATGCTTACATTTACATGTACATGTATATGTACACTATCATGCACATTTACATGTTTACCTATTACAACTTACACAGTCATGTTGAAATGTTGGATCCTGGAGGGATAAGCTCCAGGAGAGTGGAACCTGTTTTTTTTTTTCCTTTTGCCTTTACATCCTCAGAACCTGGCATGCCCGCAGAAAACATTTAATACACACCTGCTGGACTGATTCAAATCAAACCTGCAAAATCAGGGAGCTGGTAATCATATATAGGAATCAGACCATCAAAGAAGTCCCAGCCAGTCTAGACCACCCTGGAAGGGAATCCCCACTGTCACATACCTAATAAGTGGTCATCCAGCCTCTAGCTGAAGAGGCAGAGAAATGTGGCAGCTGGGTGACACGCTGGACTGGGAACCAGGAAGCATTGGGTTCAGATCCTACCTCTGAGCCATACTATCCGCATGACCTTGGGCAAGTCATGTCACTTCTGTTTACCTCAGTTATCCTTAAAATGGGAAGAATATTAAACCCACCCTCCAGGGTAGCTATGAGAATCATAGGAGATAACAGTAAGGCACTTTGTCAATCTTGAAGAGACAAAACTGTTAACTATTAAGCCAAGGCGGCTCTCAAGGTTAAGAAGCTTCTTGGCAAGTCCAACAGAGCATCTCCAACTCGTGAGCCCTTCGAATGCGTCCTCACGCCGGTCTCCTTCCTATCCCCCAACATAAACAATCTTCTCCAGACTCAACATGCCCAACTCTTTAACTGCCCATCATGTGACACAGACTCAAGGCCCTTCACTATCCCCTGTGCCCTCCACTAAGCCGGACAGTCTCCAGCTTACCAGCGTCCTTAATCTACCCTGGTCTATGTCTTCAAACAGTGGAGCCCAGGACGGACGGCAACATTCCAGACATAGTCTGACCAGGGCAGAATCGGGTTATGCTCCTACTATGTGCCAAGCACGGCTAAGCTAAGGGCTCTACAAATATTATCACTGGATCCTCACAACAATTCTACCATTAGGCAGGTGCTATTATTAACCCTATTTCCTGATTGAAGAAACTGAGGTAAACAGATGGTAAGTAATTTGCACATGGCTAGGAAGTGCCTGCGGCAGAATTTGAACTCAGGGTCTTCAGGACTCCAGACTCAGGATTCCATCTACTGTGCCACCCAGTCACCTCTAGCTCAAAGGCCTATAGACCTTCTTAAGGGAGTATTTGCATTTTTAGAGGGAGAAGTCAATTAGCCCAAAAGATTCCCCAGCTGAATGGAACCACAGGCAGAGTCAAATAAGTGGCTTGGCCTGATCCTGTCTGAAATCTCCTCTCTTTAGGCGCTCCTGCCTTGCACACCTTCCTCCCTCTTAGGAATGAGGAACCACCTCCCCACCCCCACTCTCAATGGTTCCACTGGTAACAGCAGGGACTCTACCAGGTAACTGAGGAGGGGGGAAGGTATGCTGATGCCAGAGTTGTCCACTGGAAGCGTGGGTCATGTTAAGCTGGGGGGGGGGGGGCTCCTCCCCTAACTCAAAGACTCTGGTTTATCCTCATGGACATTTTTCCTCACCTTATGGCCCCTCAGACCAGTGGTATCAAATAAATAGAATCTGGGGCCACTAATCTATACATAAGGATCCCTGTCAGGCCACACACTGACTTAGTTTTCAAATGTAGCATTTTCTATATTTTATTGTATTTTTGATCATTTTGTTTGATATTTCCCAATCACACTTCCCTCTGGCCACTCTGGGTCACTCTGGAGTGTGGCCAGTCAACTGGCTGGGACCATGTGTTTGACCCCTGTGCCTCAGGTAAGCCCTTCTTCATCTGTGGCTCAATGCTTTCCGCCCACTTGTCCACTTAAAGAGTGGGAGGGACGTCCACCCCCAATATACTATAGCTTGGGGTACCCAGGCTGCAGTGTCAGAACAGTTGCAGGCCTCTCTCCTCCGGCGTAAGGACAGCCCAGAGAAGAGTAGTTCCACCCAACCCCAACCCCAACCTCCCAGGCAGATTTTATTAGTATCTATGTTTTACAGATGAGGAAACTGAGGCAAACAGAAGTTAAGTGACTTACCCAGGGCCACACAGCTAGTAAGTGTATGCCTCCTTTTCCTTTGGATACTCTAAATGATCCTCCCTCTCCTTCCCCAACCCAGGAGGGAAAGCAGCACAGGGCTAGGAGCCAGGAGCCCTGGGTCGGATCCCAGCTCTGCCAGTAACTATCCTGGTAACCCTGGGCAAATGACTTCATTTCTCTCTAAAAGTCTAGTTTTCTAGACAACCTCTAAAAGGAGGTTGGACGAGGCAGCCTCAAAGGTCCCTTTCAGCTCTGGCAGCCTGACGTTATGGACCTGGGCATCTGACCCAGAGAGAAGTGGGCATGTGGGCTCCAGACCTGGGCCTTTCTAACCGCTGGGCCACCCTGCTGTCCAATTCAAACTCCTGACTTCCTCACTCTAAGACGAGGGCTCTCTCCATTTCAAAATAGGGCCTTCTACTCAATCCCCAAGTAGATGATGTGACTTCCTCAAAGCCACGTTGGTATTAAGGGACAGAGTCAGGATCAAAACCCAGGTCCTCCATCTCCAAATCCAGTTCTCATCCCACTGAACAGGTTGAACAGATTAAAAGCAAGTGACCCTTGCTAAAGGGCAGTCCACTTTTCCAAAGTGCTTTCACTTTTACCTTGGGATAAAAGTCAGTTGAAGGGGTTCATCTACTTCTCCCTGTCCTACCAAGAACCACAGCAGGAGCTCGGCATGACTGGGCCCCAACCTTGGGCTGTTTTCATTGGACAGTCACACTGGAGAGGCCAAAAGGGACAGCCTCAGTTCCTGAGAATTGGGACAGAAGATCCCAGATCTGGAGGGGGAAAGAACTTTAGAGTTCATCTAGTTCTACCCCTCCATACAGAATGGGAAACTGAGGCTCACAAAGGTTGTGACTTAAATGCCAGAGGGAAGATTTGAAGCCAGGTCCTCAGACTTCAAAGTCACTGCCTGTTCTTTCCACAAAGCAGGAGCCCCGTATTCTCCAGGCTGAGAGAAGGGGCCCCAGGAAGTGAGGCAGGAGGCCCCAGAGAAGCCCTGAAGGGAAGATTCCCTCTGGAAGCCAATGCTGCCGCAGGAGCCTTTGGGCCACAGACTGGCAGGAAGCCCCCTCCCAGATGCTCCCTCCTGCTGGCTCAGGCAGTGACCTTAGGGAGAGGGAGGAGAGATGTGAGGACAAGAATAGTTGGCTATTCTGGGAGGCAGAGGAGGGGCCTGAGAAGTTAACTGCGTCAGCCTGGAGAGGGGGGTTTCTATGGAGATTAGCAAGGAAATTAAGGGACCAACCCATCTCTGGGAAGCTGAGCAGCCCTAGCAATCCCCCCCCAACATTCCAGCTCTCCCATAACTCTCTTCCTGATCCAACGTCTTCATGGGGGCCCCTTTCTCTTCCACACACCCTAGACGCTCCTCCTCTTTCCCCAAGCCAGGTGGTAGAGGGAAAGAAGTGTAGGGCTGGGAGCCAGGAGCCCTGGGTCTACTCCCAGCTCTGCCAGGAACTCTCTTGGTAACCCTGGGCAAATGATTTCACTTCTTTCTAAAGTCTAGGAGGCCTCCAAAGTCCCTTTCAGCTCCTGTAACCTGACATTACCGACCCTGGATGTCCGACAAGGCAGAAGTGGGCACTCCGCACTCAGAGCTTGTAAGAAATCAGGCTCATCCAGAAAGAAGCCAAGCTGGGAATAAAAATTCATTTTAGTCTGTACCCGGCAGAGTCCCTTTAGACACAGTAGGTGCTTAACTAATGTTTATAAAATTAAATCGACAGGGCAGGATGCGTTCAGCACACATCATCCCCTTCTAATGTAACAGCAGAAAGGTTCCATGACCTCAGCCCAAACACAGGGCAACTGAGGAAGCCCTCGGGGGAGGTTGTGCTTGCAAAGGAGTTGGAACATCAGGAACAGCTGGGTGCAATCATACACCCTGGGCTCTCCCTGCCTCCCCACCTTTGTTGACAGGGGAAGAAATAGATGAGTCACAGGATTCAGAACTGGACCAGACCTCCACAACAGATCGCCTAATCCAGCCCTTCCCAAACTTCTTGGGGTTAAATTCATAGCCCACAGCCCACAAAACTCTCTCTTAACCAAATTAAGTCTAACTAAAAAATATTATTTTATTTTTCATTTTTTAATTGATTTGTTTATTTACTTTTAGTTTACAACATTCAGTTCCACAGTCCCTTGAGTTTCAAATTTTCTCCTCCTCCCTCTCCTCTTCCCCTCTCCCCTCCCCGCCAGTCATGGCGGCATGCACTCAAATACAGGATCTACAAATATCTTCACATTAATCATTACTAACTGGGACATATTAAACAAAATAAAGAAAAATACAGCATTGTTATTTGTTGTGGAGTTCTTTGAGTCAACTACATTTGGGGTTTTCTTGGTAAAGATACTGGAGTGCTTTGCCATTTCCTTCTCCAGCTCCTCTGACAGATGAGGAAACTGAGGCAATCAGGGTGAAGTGACTTGCCTAGGATCACACAGTCAGTAAGTATTTAAGGCCAGATTTGAATTCACATCATCCTGGCTCCAGGCCTGGAGTTCTATCCACTGCACCACCCAGCCACCCCAAACCAATATATACAAAATCATAGATGTGGATCTAAAAGGGGCCTCAGAAGCTATATCTAAGTCCATCTTTCTCATGTTACAGCTGAGGACGCTGAAACCGAGAAAAAGCAAGAGAGCTGCCCGGGTCACACAGGTAACATCAGTTCTGGGCTTTGAATGACGGGGCCCTGACTTCAGATCCACTGCTCTTTCATCCAAGCTGAGGTGAGTGGCAGAGAGATGTCCCTGGTACCACGATGTCTATACAGGCAGGGGGTGAAGCAGAGAGACTTCAAGGCAGAACTGCAGCCAATGGCTAAAAGACTGGTCACTATTGAAGTGGATTAGCACTGGCCTCCCAGGGTTGTTGTGAGGGAATGAGATCATACCGGATGAGATGATAATTGTAAAGCATTTAGCACAGGGCCTGGCACATTCTAAATGCTATATAAACGTGAGCTAGGATAACTATTCAATTCAGTTGCCTGTGGAAAACTTACCAGACAGAGTTATGAAGAAAAAACACATTTCCAAGGTGGACTGACCACTGAATGATGTGAATCGAAAATGGACAATCTCTAGGAAATCGGTTCAAAGGCCACACCCACTCTCCATTCTCACTGACCCAGTAGAGGCTGGTTGGCTGAACGTTATGGTGCCAGGCAAGATGGCACCCTGTATGTAGCTCATGCCCAGGGACTTTTGCCCTGCCCAAGTAGTCCGATTGACTCAAAGTGTTTGAAAACCCCCAGTTTAAAAAGATGTCCTCTTTCTGATGCAGGCTGGCTGTGGGACCCTGAGTGTGTCAGTTTGCTTCTTGGTTAATTCTCTAAGATTATAAAATCACAAAGTGGGTGCCGTTCTGCATTAAAAGATTAGTGAAATTACAGGTTCAATTCTCTTTCCTTGAAAACTGTTCCCCCCAATTCCCCTCCCCCAAACAAACAAAAAACACTAAGCACCTAGAAAATAGTACGGCACAGTGGAAAGAGAACCAACTCTGGAATGAGATAACATGAGTCCAGATTCCACGTCTAATGCTTGTGCGCCACAAACAAGGCGTAACCTGTTTCTTCCTTGGTAAAGTGAAGAGGCACCAGATGGCCCCTGAGGTCCCTTTAGGCCCTTATGGTTTTATAAGCCCACAAATATTTGTTGAAGTGAATTGAATCCGGACCCCTGCCTAGGAATCAAGGCAAGAGATACAGATCCTGGATAGAAAATTAAGCTATGGGAGGCAGTGGCTAACAACACACTCCTTGCTGAGGACAGAAACTGGACTGAGAATGTGGATGTGCTTGAGCCTAGAGATGAAGGCTGGCCAGCAGGCCTGGACGATGGTGGCAAGAAGGGACATAGGGGTTAGGTCAACTCCTGCAAAACAAAGCCATGCGGCCCAGAGCCACCCCAAAGGAGGGCAGTACCATCAGCACTTGGGCAAAGCCAGGAGCCAGGCTTGAATCAGCCTCATAAAGTGGCTTACACCTGCCTGAGCACCTCTCTCAAACAAGCAGTATGGCCCATTCTAACTTGGGTGGCGAGACAGTAGCATGGTCTGGTGCTTCATTCCACAGGGCAAGTATGTCATACAGAGATGGGAACAGGAAGGACCCACCCAGAAGACAGTCAGTAACAGTAAGATAGGAGAAGGAAGATAATTGGGGGGGGGGAACAGACAACAGAGGCCCCTAGAAAGTAACAGCCTGGCACCATGCCCTGAGTGGATTTGCCCCCATCACACCCCAGAGACTAGAATATCAGACAGCTGCTCTCCCAAGGCCTTTGGTCCACATGCTGAAACTGTGATAATCTCCCCACTGAGGCTACCCAGGGAGATAGAGTCCTCCATCCCCTACCCCAGTCAGGACTCCCAGAAGCCCAGCTCTCCACACCAAGCCTATAGATAACTTCCTTTCTGCTAAAAACCCACAACCTCCTTCCTACTCACACTTCTCCTGGGAAACCCACAGCTCACAGCCACTAGGCTATTCTTGACCAGAGTCCAATTTCAGAAAGAGTACGAGTAGCCAGTTGCAGGCAGGTCCATAAGGGGATTAAACTCTCCTGGGGCTGGCTCAGATTGCCCTGCGACCTTGGCTCTGCCAGGCTTTCAGAGCCTGTCCCCTGGACCTAACACCAAGCTGTTTGAAAGTTCTTGGGGGGAGGAGGGAAGGAGAAAAGAGGGAAGGTTAAAAAAAAAAGACAAAGAAGAAAAGTAAGCAGCTTTCTTCCAGCAGGCCCTTATGCACCAGGCGTACCTAGTAGCTTAATATAAAATTAGCTGGCCCGATCCCCTGCAGATGGGGGCTGGGGAGTTGGAGGGAGGAATGGAACTCTGCCAGGACTCAGCTCAGCTCAAGCCTCACTTGCCCATGCCCCCTCCGGGGCCATGTTCCACACTGGCCAGTGGCAACCAACCTCCTCTCCTGCCCCCATAACTCCCCATCTCCCCAAAGCCAGCTGTTTAAGGAACAAACCTGCCAGGACCTAATGACTCACTGATATAGGTTGCTTCTTCAGAAACAACAGTGACTCAGCCAGAGGTCAGAGGCCACAAGCCTCCCTGGTTAGACAAGTCCCAGGCACTGGGGACCGGCAGGTTTTCTTTCTTCTGGAGTCATCTCTGCATATCCAATGCCTCAGGAGTGCACACTCAGCACCCTGGGGCACACCCCGGGAAACATCAGCCCCATAGGAAACAGCACCCTAGGGCAGAGAGCAGGAATGGGGTCTTAGGAGTCATAAGCCCAGCCCCCTCATGATACAAAGGAGGCAACTAAGACTCATAGAAGGAAAGTGACTTGTCCAAGGTCACATGAGTAAAGTAAAAAGCCAGTCTAGAATTCAAAACCAGTCATATGACTCCTGGAGATCAGGAGGGAGAGACAGAGACAGAGATGGAGAGAGGGGATGGAGGGAGAGAGATGGAAAAGGAGAGACAAACAGAGATATAGATGGAGGGAGAGAGATGAGGCAGGGCTAGGGAGGGAAAGAGAGACAGGCAATCAGAGGCACAGAGAAGACACAAACACACACACACACACACAGAGCAGGGGAGGGAATGCTTTGCTCGCAAAGCATTTTACATAATTTTTTTCATTTGTGCCTCACAATAACCCTAAGAAGAAGGCGTCCATCGTTCTCCCCATTTTACAGATGAAGAGACCAAGGCACAAAGGATTACAGGTCACCTCACAGTTAGCAGCATCAGAGGTGGGACCTCAACCTAGGACCCCTGTCTCTAGAGTCTAAGCTCTTTCCACTGTACCCAGCAGGCTCCCTGAGACTCTCTGACTAAGGAGAAAATGGATTCTACCCAGTGGCTCTTCTAAGATTCCTTTATTGTCCCTTGGTCTCCCAACTTCTCCCTTCTCTTAACTTAATTATTTATTCAGTCAAGAGATGCACCAAGAAATACAGTGCTGTCCTAGGTGCTGATAGAGACTGGTAATATTAATCACTGACCTCAAGGAGCTTACAATCTAAAAGTTTTCCTCTTTTTCAGACATAAAATTAAGAATCTATTTTCTCAT
>JAQQSW010011964.1:0-12634 GCA_028646575.1 Pseudocheirus occidentalis | reverse complement strand
ATATGGAAAAACGATAATAATAACTTATGAAATTTTTCTTAGTATGACGATTAGTGAAGCGAATACAAATGTATACATACATATATACATATATATATGTGTGTGTGCATGTGTGTGTGTACTTACATATATGTCTATATTGGAGGCTATATATGTGTATGAATACATATCTAAGCATGTGTGTATATGTGTACATAGAGGGTATAGGATCAATTGAATACGAAGGGATGATATTTTAAAAGGTGATATTCTGAGGTGAGAGATGACTAGAATGAGAGGAGACAGCGAGAGACGAAATGGGGTTAATCATCCCATATAAAAGAGGCAAGGCACAACGGTTACAACTTTACTTTCATTTACTCTCATTGATTTTGGCTTAGGGAAGGAATGACATGAACTCTAAACTTGGTATCATGCCACACAGGAGAGTAGGGGGCATGGGGATGAGAGGTGTGATGATGGAGGGGAGGGCAGGATCTGGAGGAGGGATGCTGTAAGCACACACTTCAGTAAAGGGACAGGGATAGGGTAGAGAACAGAATGGGGGGGTGATAGGAAGGAGGGACATATGGTTAGACTGTCACAATATAACCACTGTGAAGATGTCCTGTGTAATTATACATGCACAGCCTGTATTGAATTGCTTGTCCTTTCAGTGGGGGTGGGTGACAGGGGAGGAACCAAAAGAATCTAGAATTTAAAACTCTGCAATACATGCTACAAGGAATTAAGATATACAGGGACTGAGATAGGGAGACCCTCCTGGCCCTACCAGAAAATTAGAGGGGTGTTAGAGGCAGGCACAAAAGAGAACAGATTAGGGGAGGGGCTTTACAGTGGGATTGATTGTCTGGGGTTGGGGGTTGGGGAAAGACAGGGAGAAAATTTATAACTCAAAAATCTCATGGAAATGAATGATGTAAACAAGAAAACAAATTTTAAAAATAATTTAAAAAAAAACACTGCAAATGGCTGATCAGCTGAGGAACCATAAAGATTTACCAAACAGTTGAAGAGCAGCTTCCCTCTAGGGCTCTTATTGTTACATAAGAAAAAAAGGACCTACTTTGTCAAAAATCATCTACAGAAAACATCAAAATGTTGGCAGTATAATATTTCCTATGTTGCTATTTACAAAGAGGAATACCTGTTCTTGTAGCATGTTGTTATGCCATGCACTTTCAGGTTCCCAAAGAATGCTACTGTGAACAGTTTTTAGGGTTCATGTCACACAGTAATGGTGAATACTCAGTTTATTCCATTACAAATCAAGGGAAACATTCACAATATAATAGTCACAACATTACATCTTATCACAGAAAGTCACAATATAGTATTCATAACAGCTTAAAATTAGAATGGCCACACAGTTTTCACTACAGTGGATACAATATTTAGAACAAGGAACAAAAGAATTCCCTAAGGGGAAACCCTTCTCACTTATTCGTTCAATCAGTCAATTCACAATATATCAATCTTCCACTCATGGGGCAACCATTAACTTAATCAGTCACTATACAATAATCAAACTTCCACTCATGGAGCAACTATTAACTTAATCAGTCACTTATCCAGCAGTCAGTCACTAAGCTAGATTCCCAATTACTAAATATCATTAGTCACTAATACACTCATTAGAAAACCACACAAATTCTCTACCCCTTGGTTTCCAGCAAACCTCAGTTTCATCCAGGAGAAGGCATTTTCTTCATCTTGACTCTGAATGGTCTCCCTGAGTCCCTGGATCCCCTTCCATGGTCCCAGCTCCCTCCTAAATCCACAAAACAGTCACCTGGATTCAAAAGCAGACAGCTGCCAGATTCTTGTCCAGTCCTCAGAGGTAGACAACTTCCAGGTCCTTGTCTAGTCCTCAGGGAAAACTCCAGCATGCACTAAAGTTCATAGGGTCCAGCACATCTCAAACCCTTCACCACTTTTCTTGCCTGGAATTCAAAGTCTTATCCTGGTCATGCTTCTTCAGTCTTCCAGAAGTGTAGCTGGCCCTAGGTCTCAGAAGGAATATTGGCCTTCTGGATGGCCTTCACCAGATTCTGGTCTCAGGAAAACAACATCTCTTTTCTCAGTCAGCTTCCAGATGCTGGAAGAGAAACTCTCTCTCTCTCTCTCTCTCTCTCTCTCTCTCTCTCTCTCTCTCTCTCTCAAGAAAACGCCAACTTACTTCCAGCAGCCCAGCTCCCAGATGCTGAGACAATCCTGCTTCCTACACAGGAAAATTCCAATTCTGTCTCTCTGTCTCTTGAATTCTTCTTTATATACAGCATTGGCCTCCTGTCTCAGCCAATAGTCTTCTTCTAGTCAACAGGGGAGTTCACACCTTCTCAACAGTGGACAGGGCTCACACCTCCCATACTTAGCCCTAAGTTACTAAGTGCTAAGTATCTGCTAATCTTGATTGCTATTACACATGTCCTGAGAGAAAAGGAGGGGAAAACACATTCAAAAGATTGGATTCTTTACAGGTAGTCCCTTAACAGATTGTAAGGGGTAAGTCAACTTGGCTGTGAAAAAGAAAAAACCCATCCTTATTTCCAGTACTCTTTAACTGTAAATTTAAATTTTCTTCAATTTTAGATTTAAAAAAATATACACATCAATTTTTTTTTCCTGAGAAGGGGTCCATGCACAAACCCAGAAGGGGTCCATGCAAAGAGGCCAATGAAACAATCAAATAAAATAAACTTAAAACCCCCTGATATTTTAGAGAAACAGCATTAAGTAAATGAGCAGTTTATAACTCTGATCCATTCTCAGAGTCCCTAAATGTAGCTTTCCCAGGTGGAGAAAAAAATACTTAGATTCAATATATTTCAAATTAACGAATGAATAAGTATGCATTCAGTGACTACTCTGTGTAAGGTACTAGGTATTGAAGATAAAAATGCAATAGCCATACAATCCCTGCTTACAAGGAACTCATAATCTATCCATATATACATACTCACATAGACTCACATTATGTGCATATACACACGTATGTAGAATGCACTAATATCTAAGCACACATAGGTTATAATATATTTGTGCACAGTACATATATTCACATATATGCACACATAGACATAGCTACAGTCAACCACAGTGGTCATGAGAAACCAAAGTCTGTTAGACCATCCTTGAGGCCTTTTCAGCATAATCAATTCAATCAGAGCTTATACTCCACTGGTATAACCTTAGGAACCTAGAGGCACTGCCTTGTTGCAATGAAGTAGGGGGATAGGATTTTATAATGCTTCCTCCATACAAACAAATAACATAATTTATTTTTAAAGCATCTAAGTTTAATCAATTTTGTTGACAGTGGTGATGAATTGTACCAATTCACCCATACTCTAGACTTCATTAATATCTACTAAGAGTAGTTGAGACAATATGCACAGATGTGGAATGTTACATACATGTTAAATGTACAACTGATAGGCATTTTCTTTGAACATTTAATAATTACCAAGATGATTTGAGTTTTCCCTTTCCTCTGAATTAAACATTACTTAACACAAGGACACCATCAATTTCAAAAGGCTATATGGGCTCTTCCACTCTCTAAACACCCAGGAATCCACATGCCCCCTGCTTTTGAACTCCCTATAATAGTTGCCTTTAGAGTTACGATCCTAGTTCATAAAATAACTACAAAGACCTTAGCAAAATGGCTGATGGATGACCTAGAAAACTGAAGCATTTGGTTTTTTACTCAGAAAGTCTGGACATATTCAAAAAGGTTTTCAAAGTTTAGAATCAGCAAGTTCATAGATAGCAACAAGCTTCGTCATTAAACATTTCATTATTTTCAATATGCTTCATAGTGAGTATAGAGCAAGATGAAGTTTTATCTGTGAGAATTATTTAGAAAAGCCTACACTCAATTTTTACTCATGTTAAAAAAAAAACAAGGAAAGAGCCAGGCAGTGGTTTAATGTTTGAGGTAGCATGCAGTATTAGTAATAAAGTAGTCACTTAGTAGAATGTGTCCAGTTTCTTTGAAACTGTAACAAGCTGAGAAACTTTAAATTGAATATGTGTACTTTAAATGTGAAAGGTCACTAGCCAATTTATATTGAGTTCTAAAGCAAGGATCAAAAGTGGATAAATAAAAAAGGGAAAAAATGGAAAGTTTAATTTTATAACTAATTGATCCCAAATCCATAAATAATTAGTTCTAATGCTAAAAATGAAGATATACTTTAGACTCAGAATAATAACATTTTGGATTGTAAAAGAAACCCTCTGGGATAATGTCCAAATTTTTCAATGAAGCAATTCAGAATACAGAAAGGTTAAATAACTGAGAAAGTCATACAGTCCTGTAGGACAAACAAGGGATAGTACTTGGATTCTCTGAGCTCTAATTCACATGTTCCATTATTATATCTACTTTTTCTTTTGAAAAAAAATTTTTTTCTTTGCCTTTTGGAGGGTGTAAAGCAGTGCAATTGGGGTTAAGTGACTTGTCCAAGGTCACACAGCTAGTAAGTTTTAAGGGTCTGAGACCGAATTTGAACTCAGGGCCTCCTGACTCCAGGGCCAGTGCTCTCTTCACTGCGCCACCTAGCCACCCTTTGTCTGAAATTTTACTACTCAAAATTTCACACTGTCACCTAAAGAGTAGATGTAATCTTTTATTTAATTTTATTTATTTTTAGTTTTCAACATTCACTTCCATAAGATTTTGTGTTCCAAATTTTCTCCTTATCTCTCCCCTCCTCCCAACCCAAGATGGCATGTAATTTGATGTAGGCTCTATTCATATCTATCTATTCAAATTGAAATTATTTTCAAATAAGTCATATTGTATAGAAGAATTAGAACCAAGGGGAGAAAGCACAAGAAAGAGGTAACAAAGAGAGAGAGAGAAAGCAAATAATATACATCAATCTACCTTCAGATTCAGTAGTTCTTTTTCTGATTGTGAACAGTATTTTCTACCTTGAGTCTTTTGGAGTTATCTTAGATTCTCTGCTAAGGAGAGATAAGTCTATTAAAGTCAGTCACTGAATATTGTGGCTGCTACTGTGTACAATATTCTTCTGGATCTGCCCACTTCACACACCATCAGTTCATACAAATCTTTCCAAGTTTTGTTTTTCCTGAAGTCTGTCTGCTTATCATTTCTTATAGCACAATAGTATTCGATTACATTCATATACCACAGCTTGTTAAGCCATTCCCTAACTGATGGACATCCCCTCAATTTCCAATTCTTTGCCACCACAAAAAGCTGCTATAAATTTTTTTGTACCTGTGGGTCCTTTTCCCATTTGTGTGGTCTCTTTGGGATTCAGATGTAGAAATGGTATTGCTGAGTCAAAGGGCAGAGTAGATGTAATCTTTAAGCAAAATAATCATCATAGACCTCTGATCCTATGGATCCTATGATATAGGCATGGAAGGGAATTTAGAGTTCATCTAATCTAACTCATTTTATGCACTAAGAAACTGACACCCCAAAACATTAATTGACTTTCCAAAGGTCATAGAGGTAGTAAGCAGTGGAGTCAGTGTTTTAATTCAGATTCTGAGACTCCAAATTCAGTATTCGCTCCACAATTCCATAACAAAAATATTTAAAAGTCCTCATGTTACCAATGAAAAAATTGTGGCCCAGGAATGAAAAGCAATTGGTGTAAGATCAAACAGGTAATGAGAATACTGGAATTTGAACTCAAGTGCTTATATTTCCATTTCATAACACTTTTCTAATCCAGTTACAAACCTGTTAACCTACATACAATGTATAATAATATTCCACTAGACACTTTCAAATAGACTTTTAACCATGAAATAAGTTTGTCATCCTAAATGTATACTGTCCACAAGAATAACATAAGAAACTTTGTTTTCTCCCTGTAAAATGTTCATTGGTGTCCTGAAATTATCTCATTGCTATTCAAGACTGACAAGAGGCAAATCTGAAGTTTTCAGTGTGGACATTTACATGTTGGGAATTAGTGAAAATCTTCAAATCAGGGCTTAGTTTATTGTTTTGTTGATTGTCTAGAAGTAATAAAGTGATAGAATAAATACATATGAGGTGGATTAAACTAAAAAGTGAGTCATGTGTGAATCCTTATGGAAAATGGGTTCATTTTCCCATCAGCACCAACAATGGTACACTCATTGGCCCTTGTGAATGTGTAGTTCTAGGAATCCTGAGAATAGCAGCCCGTTTACCCCCACAGATCAACAGGCCCATCTTCAGATAGTCAGATGATTAAATATCAGAAATTATTTTGGTCATGTTAATGGAAATGCCATTAAACAATATTTATTACTATTGAAGTTCCCTCTACATTTTTAGAATTTCGGGGCTTACTCATGTGAATTTCAGGTGATTTTTCCTATATGTGTTTTGTCCTTCTATAAGCATGTGAGCTCCTCAAGAGCAGGGATTATCTTACTTTTCTATTTTTTTCACTAGTGGAAGTTTGGTATATTACCAGGCCACTTAAAATGGAGGTGCCCAACTGGGAAACTCCTAGGCTTTGCTTCTGAGAGAAAAGATCACTAGTATATCTTAAGGCAGTTTTCATTGACTTATCAATGTTTTCCAGCAACTTCTTTCCACAGATTAAAGAGTTGAAATTGTGGGGCTGCTAGATGGTGCAGTGAATAGAGTACTGAACCCTGGAGTCAGGAGGGCTTGAGTTTGAATTCGACCTTAGACACTTAACACTTACTAGCCATGTGACCTTCGGCAAGACACAACCCCAATTGCCTTGCCTTCCCCTCTCCAAAAACAAACAAACAAAAAAGCTAGAACTTCCTTAAAAACTGATTGGGGCAGTTTTACTTTCTTTTCCTTAGTTTCTAGGATTGAAGGATGTGTTCATTCACAGCAGGCAACATCATGCATTAATCCGGGAAAAGTCTGAAGGCTACTTTTTTCCCTCAGCTAATGGGTCCTTAAGTAGCAAGCTTGGGGTTTTGTCAATTTGATTTTTCCTCTTCAGTGTTAAGTGCATGAAGTAGAGTGTCTGATCTAATAACTTGAACCACCAACATCTTGTAGCCCAGGATTCCAGGGCAGATATTTCTGTCAACCCAGCAGGAAAGCCCTAAGAAACCAGGGTCTCCAGAAGTAAGGCGGTAAGTGAGAGGAGAAAGGTCTTTGGATTTGCCTTTAGTACAACTAATGCTACTTAGGAAGTGGGTTAAGCTATGAACCTAACCCCCAAGGAAGATTAGATCCTTAAAATGTTGGGGGAAAATGTTTGCATGCTTTCATTTGTCATACTTTTCAAGTAAACATTCCTTCATAAAAATCTAATCTTATAATAAAATAGTTAAAAGAAATCATCATGTCCTATGACCTCTAACCCTGTAATGTTATAAATCCTAAGACCTATGTTATCTTGATTGTGACTCCCTGATGTTTGAATTGTTTCTTTCTGGCCCCAACTTGTAGTATTTTTGTTTGTTTGTTTTTGTTTCTTTTTCTCTATCACTTGACAATTCAGACATTTGGCTATAATATTCCTTGGAGTTTTTATTTTGGAATCTCTTTCCTGACGTGATCAGAGGATTCTTTCACTGTATATTTTGCCTCCTGGTTCCAGGATAATGAGGGGAGTTTTCCTTGATAATTATTGAAAGACGCTACCCAGGCACTCCTTTTGCTTATGCCTTTTAATTAGTCCAATGATTCTGAAATTGTCTCTCCTAGATCTGTTTTGCAGTTTGGTTGCTTTTTTCACCAGTGATATTTTATGTTTTCTTCCATTTTTTTCATTCTTTTGAATTTGATTTTCTGCTTGACCAATTCTAACTTTTAAGGCATGGTTTTCCTCAATTAGCTTTTGTACTTTCTTTTCTATTTTGCCCATTGTACTCTTTAACAAGTTGTATTCTTTATTCTCTTCAGTGGATTTTTGTATCTCTTTTCCCATTCGTCCAATTCTACTTTTTCACCCATTTTCTAAATTGCTGACTCTTCTTTTATCATTTTCTTTTACCACTCTCATTTCTTTTCCCAAGTTTTCTTCTCATATGATTTTAAGCTACTTTTTGAGTTCTTCCATGAGTTCTTTCTGAACTTGAGACCATTTGCCATTTTTCTTTGGGGTTTTGTCCGTAGGTGTTTTGACATTGCTATCTTCTTCTCATATTGTGTCTTGGTCATCTCTGACACAATAACAACTTTCTATGGTCAGATTATTTTTATTGTGTTTTTGCCCATTTTTTTTGCTTTTTTCCTTTTAAATTTGAATTGTTCTCTCAGCATAGAAGGGTCCCTGTCTCAGTCTCCTTGTATCTGGGTCTGAAGGCCCTGGCTGATTATGTGGATTATGTACTGATGTTAGCCTGAGAACTTTGGGGGACCCTTGTGTCTGATATTGTGCTGAGGGGATAGAGTGGGTTGGTTGCTGGTGCAGCTGGAAGTTATAGGTGTCTGGCAGCTTACTTGGTGCTGAGCTAGGTTCCTAGTGCTGCTGTCTCGCATGTGATGAGACTTGGTGGGGTGCTTCTACATTTCCCTGGGGCTACACTGAAGTTGGTGGAGGTCTTGACTATTTACTTGTCATGCTAGAGGATACCTTTTTACCTGGAGCTACCCTGAAGCACATGGTGGTTTGTCCTACTTTCTTGTCATGCTACAGGATGCCTGTTTACCTGGGGCTACACTGAGGGACATGTAGGTCTGACAAGTGGAGGATGCCTGTTTGCCTATGGCTGTGCTGAAACATGTTCTTGTTCTCAGAGTTGTAGTCTGATGGTTCCTGTGGCTATAAAGCATATGGGGAGGCCTGGTGATGATATTTGCTTGCTCCACTACATTAGGGCTCAAGATCTCTTGCTGCCAAAGCCCTTCTTTCAGAAGTTTAGAAAGTGGTTCATCCATGCCCAGTGACTTGAAATCATCACAGGTAGCATCTAAATTCCCACTTGTTCTGTCCTTGCTTGCTTCACTTTCAACTCCTTGTTGGATATTTATATTCATTTTTAAAATAATATGAAAATTATTCTCATTGGAAGAGAAAGTCAATATAACAGCTAAATAGATTTGTTCTCCATCCTTTCTCTGTTGCCATTGTTACATCAACCCGGAGAGGCAACTTTATTCCTTTATGCAATTTCAGTGACTCACTGTTGCCTCTGACTAAAAGAAGAATTCTTTTGTTGGTTTTTACAGCCCTTTGCAATTATTTTCCAGTTTCTCTTTCCCAGTCTATTACAAATTAACCCCATTTATTTTCCAGCCAGACTACTCAATTTGCTATTTCCTATGTACAACTCTGTTTGTTCTCCCTACAAACTTTCACATAATCTAAACTCCTGGTTTGTAATGTTATCCAGAGAGAGAGAGAGACAGAGAGACAGAGAGAGAGACAGAGACACAGAGAGAAAGACAGAGACAGACAGAGAGACAGAGACAGAGAGACAGAGAGAGAGACAGAGAGAAAGAGAGAAACAGAGAGAGAGACAGAGAGAGAGAAAGAGAGAGACAGAGAGACAGAGACAGAGACATAGAGAGAGAGACAGAGTGAGACAATATGCTTATCTGTGGATGTATTTCATTTCCCCAAGCAAATGTCAGTTCCCTGTAGGGAGAGACAACTTCATATTTTTCTTTCTGCAGTCCCCAGAAACTAACACAATAATGGGCACCTTGTTGACAGTCAGCATATGCTTGATGTTAGATTGACTGATACCACTATTTTTTCTCCCACTACAGTCTTTTCTTGTCCTTAGAGGTCCTCCCAAACTTCTGCTTATTCTGAGCCACAGCAGTATGACATTTCTTATGGTATTTGCCAGATCTGTATATTTATCTTCTGTTATCTGCCCTTGTTTCTATCTTCAAGACATATCTTTCAAAAATTTAAATTGGTCCGTAAGTTCCTTGTTTATCAGCATCAGTCTGTTTAGACAATTTTCCCTTTCCTCTTCACTGTAAGTTTTTTTTTCTCTTTGTGTCTTCAGCATATCCTTCCCAAAAGCTAAGCATCAGTCCTGTGCCTCTCTTCTCCTATAGAATTTTAAGTCATGAGAAATTACCTAGGTTTTCTCTGAATCTTTTGAAATCTGCTTTCCCTAAAGCTAATGTGCATGTGAGAATATTTCCATATCTCCCCTCCTTCTGTATTGTAAAGTTCCTATCATTTCTACACCAGAAAACAGATAATCCTTGTTTGTGTGTGTCAGAGCCACATTTATTTCATATATTTATCCGTCTTCCTGAAGCATAGGTCTGGCCATATTATTCCCCCTTCAGTAAACTCCATTGACTCCCTCTCACCTCCAGAATGAAAATGAAAAATTTTCTATTTGCCCTTTAAAACCCTTCATAATCTTGTCTGTCTCTACATTTCTAGTATTTGCACATTTTCCTTTTGAGCCTTCTCCCCTAACTCCATCTCTATCTCCATGTACTATCCAATTCAGTGAATTTGGTCTCCTCTCTGTTTTTTGGACAAGTTATTCCATTTCCCTACTTATGCAATTTCATGGGCTATCTCCCATGTCTGGAATTCTCTTCATCCTGATCTTTTTTTTCTTCTTTTTCCTTGCTTCCCTGTCTCTCTTTAAGTCCTAGCTGAAATTCTGTCTGCTACAAGAAACCTTTTCAAAGTCTGTCTCTCCCTTTAGATAGTGAACTCCTTGAGGACAGGAGCTGTATTTTGCCTTCCCCTTTTCCACAGTACTTAATTCCTGGAACACACAAAGTAGGTGCTTACTATGTTGCAAGAAGCTGAGTGGTATATTAGATCAAGTGCTGAACTTGGAATTGTGATTGATGATAATAATAAATACTCAAATAGTCCTTTTAGGTTTATAAGGTACTTTACAATATCATCTCATTTTGTCTTTACAACAAACTATTATGAGGCAAATGAACTTGAAAGAGGTTAAGTGGTTTACATAGGATCACACAGCTATTATGTTCCTGAGGATAGATTTGAACCCAGGTTTCCTGATTTCAGGTTCTATGCTCCATTGAGTACTATACCTGGCCCAGTTCGCTCTAACTAAAAATTCAAATGAGTATGTAAGGCAGTGTGGTGACAAAGTATTAGACCTGGAGTCAAGAAAACCAGAGTTCAAATCCTGCCTCAGATGCCTACTAGCTGTATGATCCTGGACAAGTCACTTAATTTCTATCTCATATAATTTCTTCACATACAAAATGGACAAATAACATCATATACTGCTAAGATATTTTAGAGGATAAAGTAGATAATATTTGTATTATAATCAATATTATATGATAATATATACAATTTGTATTATAATAATATTTTGTATTATAATATTATATAAGCATTTAAAATACTTTAAATAAACTGTTGAATGATGACTAACTGAATGGTCAAGCATGTTACTGTTGTTCTTGTTGAGTCATTTTCAGTTCTCTTCAAGTCTTCATGACCTCATTTGGGATTTTCTTGGTAAAGATACTGGAGCGATTTGCCATTTACTTGCTATTTACTTGTCCAGCTCACTTTACAGATAAAGAAACTGAGATGAGTCTTTCAGACTCTAGAACTGGTACTCTAGCCACTATACCACCTAGCTGAATATGTGAATAATATTATAGAGACATTATTTCCTCAGCCTGTTTCTCCTCCCATTTTTTGAGAGAGCTAAAAATCCATGTATTAAAGGATGACACACACATGCAGCATTTTGAAATGCAGCAAAATTGAATTTAAAGGAAAAAATAGATAATTTGAAAATTGTTCTTAATCTAGTTTGAGCCAGTGCCAGATCACCTAATCCTGAGCAAAGCTTTCCCACATTTCTCTCACTTTGGTGTAAATCTACTTGAAACAACAGCATTTTTATTTCACATTAAATTGAATGTCCCATCAAGTGATGTTTTATATAACTAGAGATCAAGATCTGGAAAGACATCAAAGGGAGCCTGAAAAAGATCTGAGGGATTCATAAAAGATCTAGATCAGGCTAAAATTACACTATTCCCCTTTGCCATTACCTTAGCTTTTTAGCTATGATATAAAGGTATTTAACTTTTGGTCTATGCTATGTTTTTCATCAGACAATCAAGGATTAAAATAGTCTAATTTTATTCAAGTAGTAAAAAAAAAACCATTTCTGATGACTAGAATGTGATTCCCCTGCATTTGCAATATTTTGTATGGCCTTCAGTCTCTAGTTGCATACCGACATTTGGAGCAATTACAAATTTACTCAGAAGAACTATAGCCAGATATATCCCTCATTGAAGGTGTTTGTGTAACACACCAAGAAAAAAGCAATTTTAAGTGTACTTCAAAAACTAGTAACTAACATTTACTTTAATTTTCTATTATCTCCTTAAAGATATTTTACTTCTCTAAAGTGACAACTTCATCTTCAAACACCAGACAGACAAACTGATGGCTTACTATTCTTGGAAAATCTTTCCCTCCTCCTTTTCACATTCTGGCTTCACTGATTGCCTTCAAATCTCAGTCAAAGTCCTCCCTCCTCAAAAAAGCCTTTGGCAGTCCTTCTTAATCTTTGTGCCTTCCTTCTGAGATTAGCTTCAAATTATAATATATGTGCCCTATTTAAGTATAACTGTTTACGTGTCATTTCCTCTATTAGAACAGGAAAATGCAGGGAATATTTGTTGTTTTTGTTTTGTTCATTTGGGGTATTGTACACAATGCCA
>JAQQSW010011963.1:0-12634 GCA_028646575.1 Pseudocheirus occidentalis | reverse complement strand
ACACACACACACACACACACACACACACACACACACACACACACCAAAACCCAACCACAAACATGCAGATTAGAAATGTTCCTAGTTTATCTCAACCAGAGACAGTCAGGCTTGCCTAAACAGATGGTTCTTAAACTGTGCATTGAAACACTATAGATTTTTTCTAAGGTGAGGGTGGGAGGAGGGGATGAGATTCCAGGGTGTGATCCCCACTCAGATAAACTCTCACCCAAAATAAAATTCAATACTGAAGTATCATTAGAAGCAATTTTATACTTACTTTAAAAGAATTTTCATTGTTTTGGAGATAACATGGTAGAATGGAGAAAGTTTTAGATTAGAATTAAAAGACCAGAGTGCTAGTCTTAGCTCTTCTTCCCACAAGTCACATGATTTTGGGCAAGTCACTTATGCCTTTTTGCCTCAGTTGCTTCATCTACAAAAGTAAAGGCTTGGACTAGATGTGTTTTAAGGTCCCTTTGAGTTCAGATATCTTTCTCTCTAAAGTGTGGCAGAGCAAATTCATTGTTAGGAGTTCTAAGGCTACAATACCTGAGCAATAAAAATGAGAACAGGTCCGTGTGGAGATAGAGTTCTGGGCCTAAAGTCAGGAAGATCTGAATTTAAATTCAGCCTCAGACACTTGCTAACTGTGTGATTCTGGGTAAATTATTTAACTTCTACATGCTTCAACTTCTCCATCTGTACAATAGGCATAATAATAGCACCTATCTCCCAGGATTGTTTTGAAGCTCACATGAGCTAATAATTATAGAATCCTTAGCACAGTGCTTGGCACATAGTAAATATTATTTAAATGCTAGTTGTGGTTATGGTTATTTACTCAATATTTTAAGGAAAGTAAGTTTCATCTAAAAGAAGTAAGGCAGATTATTTTTGAGTTTGATATTATTTGACTCTCCTTTCCTTTACCTTTTAATTTGCTTTGTATAGTCACTAGGGAAAAAGCTGGGGGGGGGATTCTGGGTGCTGTCTACAAGTACATTTTATGTGCTCTCTTATGCACTTAGTGATCAACTGGAAAACATTGGTTGCTTTAACTCAAAACAAAATAATGCAGGTGGAATATGGAGAAGGACATAGAAGTAAATGTCTCTCGCTCTTTCTCTCTCTCTGTCTCTCTCTCACTCTCTCTCTCTCTCTCTCACTCTCTCTCTCTCACTCTCTCTCTCTCTCTCACACACACACACACACACACACACACAAATAAGCTAAAACATCCATAAATATATGCTAAACAATTCAAAATTTGAAAGGAATTTAGAATACTTTTTTTAGAACTGAAAATCTGTATTACATTTCTTCAGTCACAATGTTGGTAGTAAAATGTATATTTTGAGTAGGTGGGGTAAGATAGAAGGAACCTTCAAAAAATTGTAGTAAATGGCTAACATTTACATAACCTAGTGCCCTATCCACTGTACCACCTAAGGGCCCCACTCTTATGGGTATTTTAAACCATAACCTAAACACAGAGAATAGCATAAAAGAAGCAGAAGGAGATGAGGAATAATAGAAGAATTGGATGGAAAAGATATGAATTGGATAGAAAGAAAAATGGAGTCGTTAATTTGGGAACATACTTGTTATATTTGGGGTCCTTATGGTGAAAAATTCTAAAGTCAAAGAAGCAGTAGTTTTTTTGTTTGTGTCTATACACACGTGTGTGTGTATATATATGTATGTATATGTGTGTATATGTGTGTATGTGTGTATATATACGCACACATATTCATATATATTTAAGAGAGATCTCCATACTCTAAAGTAAACAAGGGATAGCCTTGAAGGATCATAGATTTTAAGGACTTCAAGTCCTTAAGTTTGCAGAAGTACCCATAATTTTACAGATGAATCAATGAAAACACAAATGTGTTAAATACCAATAATAATAATTTGTAAACATTCTTTATAGGGCAGGATTTGTAATGATGATTCATCCTAAGGTTTTCTTCCATTAGGACTTTAACCCTCTATCCAGCCCATGGGAAATATGAACACCGGCTAAAAGAGAATGATGTAATTTTGGAGGCCCTAGAATTAATGAGGCACTATTTCCATTTGCACTGCCCTTACTCCCGTACTCAGATAATCACTCCTTCAAGCATAACTAAGGATAAAATTATCATTCCCCTGGGTCTTCTCTTCCTGTCACTATCATTTCTTGTTCATTTATTTATGTTCGGTTTCTGCCACTTTACCAGGTGACTCTGGCCTTTACATTGGAAACATTGGTCCATCCCCTTTTTCTTTCTTCCAGTCTGATATTTTTCATAGTAATAGCAATTAAAGTCACCAGATTTTCCTACTTAGAAATCTTAAGTCTTTAAGTCCTAATTTGGGCACTTAAAATTTATTTCTCTCTGTTCGTTGTCCTCCCAGTCTGAAATGGTTTTTACTTAGCAAAACATGTAGATATGGATGAACAGTGAGTAGCTCTCATCCCATTTCTTAAATGATCTAATCATGTTCTATTTTTGATGGGCCATTCTTAAATAAGAAACTCTGCCCCAAATTCTTGGCAGGTCCTCAACTGGAGACTTCTCAGAAGAACTCTCCAATCTTTGGTGCCCTCTCTCTAGCCCATTTGCCCAAGATAAAGATCATCATTGACAACTCTATTTCAAAGGTCAATAAGGATAATAGCTGGGGCAAACAGGCTCACTCTGGTCTAGGAATGTCAGTTACTCTCCCAATGACTCAAGATCATAGAATGATAGACTCAAGTGGTACCAATATTGCATTGTCTGCCAACCTGATGAAATTTCTGCGTGTTCCAGATATAGCTACTAATCCCGTTGATGGGGTAATCACTACTCTATAGATTTTTACAGCTGCTTATTCAGTCCTGTATGATCTCTACAAGTCTTTTAAAGGAGGGGAAAGAAAGAAGAGTTTCCATTATATGCTAATACTATGAGCATGAACCAGTGTGATCCATAAGTACACTGTGTAAAGATTCAGAATAGGTAGCCATGGATTCAACTATTGTTAATGATTGTGACACAGTATCTTCATCTTTTGTCATATATAAATGGTTCATATTGTGACTGGATTCTTTAGGAAGTATAATAGAATTAATGCATACTTAAAAAACTACATCTAAGGTTGTGATTTGCATCACTTCCAACCAGACTTTTAATTTCTGAAAGCTATAAAATAGCACCAGCTATCTCATTATGAGTGAATAAATGAAAATAATTTATTGATCACATATTATTGACCAAGCACTGTGTTCAGCACTGGTTATTGTTGTTTGTCCTTCATTTTCAAAGGACCAATGACATCATGGGGTGATATCTTGACTCATGTGTGAATTGGGTTTAAGTGAGGCAAAGCTGCACAAAGTTATCAGTTTCACTCTTTCTCCCAGAGTCATCAAAGTCCAGTGGCAAGATAAAAGTCAAGACAATTGGTGATAGCCCAAGATGCAGTGAATAACCTTGGCATCCTAGATGTCTGACCAAGCTCTTACAGTCCATAGCACCTGCTTCAGCTATCTTCTTTTGCCATTGGGATAAATTGTTCTCACCTAGCCATTCCACAGGGAAAGTCTTTACCTGCTTGGGATAGACACTCCTCTAACTTACCAATGGGTTTGAGGCTCAGTGGTTACTCTCAAACTGGTTAAGCCTGCCTGCTGAGATGGTTTAGCAGGGTGTGACTTCTGTCCGTGATACAGCTTCTTGGTGCCACAGAGGAGAATTGGGTGTCAGGTAGAAACTAAAGGTGGGTGAGCAACCTTGAAAAGTGCTCAGTGAACTCTCACACCTGAGGTTCTAGTTTTCCCTGAATACCCCATGCACTACACAGTTAATACAGTTACAGAAGGGATTTCCTGCCCTTTAATAGCTTAATTTCTAGTGAGGGAGGCAATATAAATAGAGAAGTGGAATGCAGGGAAGTAGATTGTGGTGTTGGAAGTGAAAAAGATTGTGAGTAGAACCATAGGGAAATCAATTCAGAAACTCTTCCCAGAGGTACTTGCAGGCTTGATTTGATGGTAATTCTTAGAGAAAAAAAGTGAAAAATGAAGAGAGGGATAGATGGTATATATGAGACAGATGAAGATGAAACAATTCAGTATATAAAAAAGCAATCATATCTTCTATTGTTTGAATAAGGATGTCAGGTGCCCATAATGCCATTTTTCCTACTATATATAAATACAATCGAGATAAATGAGATATAATTTCATCAAAGATTTCTTTGTGAATTTTTGTCATTCTGTAGCACAATGTCTTTATAACTTGAAAAAGCTGAGGATTACTGCTACATGCTGCCTTTTGAGACCTTGAGCAGTATTCTTTACAACTCATCATACTAAACTCTTCCTAAGTAAACACAAAACACAGAAGAACACAGACATACAAAGAAAATCACCCGTGTAGCCAGACTGCCCAGAGGTCTCCTGGTCTGCCACTCTGATATCTAGCCTGACTCTCTTGTTCTTCCTCCTTTTGACACAATCATATCTATAAAACAAAGGCCAGTTTAGAAAAACTGGCCCAATTATAGACAAGTCCTAGGGTGAGAGGTTGATATCCTCTTTAGAGTTATTGCTATTTCCTTTCTGCCCTGTTGATTCTTCCTTTCATGTGTATGTGTATAAAAAATTAGTGAAAATAATCCAACTATCTATATATATATACTTTCAAGCATAAAGGCTTAATTAATCAATATTAGAAGGTGTTTCAACTCAATTTAACAAATATTCATTAATCTCCTCTTATATGGAGGAAACCATCCGGGGTTCTCAGAATATCAAAATGAAATCAGAAAAAAAGTGCCCACATACTGTAGGAGAAAAGAGCCTATATATAAATAACAGAAAATTAACAAGTACAAAAAAGAAGATGCATATAACATGATGAGAGACTCAGAGAGAGAAAGAGAGAGAGAGGGAGAGAGAGAGAGAGAACATTGTCATCTAAAGAGTTAGGATGATTCCTTCACCATGTAGATAAAATGTATCTTAATTTTATAATTGTATAATAAATGGATGCCATCACAAAAACAACAGATAATAAGTCAGATGCTAAATTTAGTAAGGAAAAAGCAAATAGCAATGGTGTAAGGGAACTCAAAAAGCAACATCAATTTAAAGTAGATATCTGAAAATTTTGGAATAAGAATAAGAAATGGAAAAAAGAAACTTCAGGCACAAAGAAGTCTTTTGAGGTTTGGTGGTTTTCTTTGTTTGCTTTGTTTTAGTTTTTGCCAATACTTAACTTTCAAACTTCAACTAAATCACTAGACCCAAAGAGGTTTCATCTATAGAAAGTTATTTAAATAGAGTAATTCATATAATTATTGAGGATGAAGGCTATGGAGGGGAAATTAAATTTTCAATGTATTTTCTGACAGTTCCTTTGCTATTTATAGTAAGACACCGCAAATAAGCATAATAGGACTATGGAAGCCCTCCTAGTGTTACAAAAAGTTAGTTGCTATTGTAATAATGTAATATTGTAATAATGAGATTACTTCTTTCTCTTCTATTTTTTCATTATTCATATTTTGTTTAATTATGTCTTCATCTCATAATTTTGCTAGAAAATATAGAACTCAAAATCTTGTGGAAATGAGTGTTGAAAAGTAAAAATTAATTAATTTTTTAAAATGGTATTGCTGGGTCAAAAGTTATGCACATTTTTATAATCCTTTGGGTACAATTCAAAATTGCTCTCCAGAATGGTTGGATCACTTGATAACTCCATCAACAATGAATTACTGTTCCAGCTTTTCCACATCTCCAATATTTATCAATTTCCTGTTTTGCCATGTTAGCCAATCTGATAGGTGTGATGTGGTAACTCAAAGCTGTTTTGATTCGCATCTCTCTAATCAATAGTGACTTAGAATATTTTATTTAAAATTTTTGCATCATTTGCATCATTAGGGAAATTGGTTTATAATTTTCTTTCTTTTTTATTCTTCCCATTTTAGGCATCAGTATTATATTTGTATCATAAAAAAAGAATTTGGTAGAAATCCTTCTTTGCCAATTGTCCCAAATAGTCCATATAGTATTGGAATTAATTGGTGTTTTTAAATACTTGATAGAATTCATTTATAAACCCATCTGACCTTTGATATTTTTTTCCTAGGGAGTTTATTGATGGCTTGTTCAATTTCTTTTTCTGAGATGGATTTATGTAAGTAATTTACTTCCTCTTCTGTTAATCTGGGCAATTTATATTTTTGGTGGTAAATTCACCCTTTTCACTTTTGATACTGGTCATTTGGCTTTCTTCTTCTTTTTTAAATCAAGTTAACCAAAGGTTTATCAATTTTATTGTTTTTTTTCATAAAACCAGCTCTTAGTTTTATTTATTAATTCAATTGCTTCCTTAATTTCAATTTCATTAATCCCTCCTCTGGTTTTCAATATTCTTAACTCGATATTTAATTAAGGATTTTTAATTTTATCTTTTTCTAGTTTTTTTTCAGTTGCATGCCTAATTTATTGAACTCCTCTTTCTCTGTTTTATTCATGTAAGCATTCAGAGATATTAATTTCTCCTAAAAACCATTTTTGCTGCATCCCATAAATTTTGGTATGTTGTCTCATTATTATCATTCTCTTGAATGAAGCTACTGATGGTTTCTATGATTCGTTGTTTGACCTACTCTTTCTTTAGGATTAGATTATTTAGTTTCCAAATAATTTTTAGTCTATCTTTCCATGGACCTTTATTACATGCAATTTTTATTGCCTCATGATCTGAAAGGATATATTTAATAATTCTGCCTTTCTGCATTGGATTGTGAGGGTTTTATGCCCTGGCACATGGTCAGTTTTTGTGTATTTGCCACGTACCACTGAAAAGGTATATTCCTTTCTGTTCCCATTCAGTTTTCTCCAAAGGTCTACCATATCTACCATTTCTAAAATATCTATTCACATTCTTAACTTCTTTCTTGTTTATTTTGAGGTTAGATTTATGACGTTCAGAGAGAGGGAGGTTGTGGTCCCTTGTGAGTACAGTTTTGCCATCTATTTTTCCTGTAACTCCCTTAACTTCCCCTCTAAGAATCTTGATAATATACTACTTGGTGTATATACAATTAGTAATGATATTACTTCATTGCCTGTGATGCCTTTTATTAGGATATAGTTTCCTTCCTTATCTCTTTTGATTATATATTTTTGCTTTTTCTTTCTCTGAGATTAGAATTGCTGTCCCCACTTTTTTTTTTACTTCAGGAGATACATAATATATTCTACTCCAACTTTTTGCTTTTACCCTGTATGTATGCCCCTGTTTCAAATTTGTTTTTTGTAAACAACATATTGTAGGATTATGGTTTTTAATCCATTCAGCTATCCACTTCTGTTTTATGGGAGAATTCATCCCATTGACATTTTCAGTTATGATTACTATCTATGATTTTTCCCTCCATCTTATTCTTTCTCTCCATATTATGCCCCCCATTTATGCTTTTATTTCTCCCTTCTCAAAAGAATTTTGCTTTCAACCACTGCCTCGCTCAATCTTCCCTCCCTTCTATAAGTTCCCCTCACTTTTCTTTCCCTTTTCCCTTACTACTTCTTACCTATCTTCTAACTACCTACTCCCTGTAGGGTAAGTTAGATTTCTAAACCTATCTGAGTCTGTTATTCTCTCCTTGAATCAAATTCAATAAGAGTAAAATGCAAACAATGCTCATCTCCCTCCCTTCTTTCCCTCTACTATAATATGTTCCTGTGCTTCTCCATGTTATGTAATTTATCCTTTTCTGCCTCCTCCTTCCTCTTTTTACATTAAATTCCCTTTGTACATTTTAAGTAGTTTTCTTTTTATCATTACATCAGTTCATTTATACCCATACATTTTTTGTGTATTCCTTTTAAATGTAACAATAAACATACAATACCCAAGATTTACAAGTATCATCTTCCCATGTAAGGATGTAAACACTTTGCCTTTGTTGAATAACGTTATTTTTTCTTCCTGTTTACCTTTTTATATCTCTATTGAGTATTATATTAGAGGATCAAATTTCCCATTGAGCTCTGGTTTTTTCATGAGGAAAGTTTGGAAACCCCTAATTTAATTAAATGTTCATCTCCTTGCCTGAAAGATTATATTCAATTTTTCTGGGTAGTTTTATCCTTAATTGTAATACAAGCTCCTTTGGCTTATAGCATATCATATTCCATGCCCTTCAATCTTTTAATGTAGAAGCTGTGAGGTCTTGTGTGATCCTGACTGTAATTCCATGATATTTGAATTGTTTCTTTCTGACTTCTTGCAATATTTTCTCTTTGACCTCATAATTCTGAAATTTGGCTACAACATTCCTTGGCATTTTCAATTTGTAATCTCTTTCAGGAGGTGATTGGTTGATTCTTTCAATGACTATATATAATGGGAATGGGAATTTGAAGATCTCCCCTGCCCCTTAATAAGACAAAGGGAATTTGAAGATCTTCCTTGGCTCTTAATAGGTCAAATGTAATAACATGGAATCTGTAGTGGAAGCAGTTTGCTAAACAGGTAGAGCAGGAAGGGTGGAGTGGACATAAGAGGAAGCTGAGAGTCAGAGCAGTTAGAACAGAGTGGGTGAGAGGATGCAGGTAAGGAGACAACTAGGATTGTGAGTGTTTGTTTGTGGGAAGACTTACAGAAAGGGAAAGCTTTGGGATAGAATTTCTCCCTTCAGTGATAATATATATATTAACTTCTCTGTTGCTGTGATAGATCCAGGTTCCTAGTGTTGGGATTTGACTTCCTGGTGTCTGAATGAATGTTTTGCTTCTGTCTTCTACATGTAGGATCTGTTATATTTTGCAATTCAGAACTATGCAGGCATATTTATAATTGCCATTGGTGTTGTGAATATTGCCTTGGCGATACACTATTTTACCTTCTGGTTTGATGATTTGGGGGCAGTTTTTCTTGATGATTTCTTGAAAGATACTGACTATGGTCTATTTTTCATCTTGACTTTCTGGCTGACCAATAATTCTTAAATGATCTCCCCTGGATCTTTTTTTCATGTCAGTTGTTTTTCCAAAGGGATATTTTATGTTTTCTTCTATATTTTGTTATTCTTTTGATTTTGTTTGCCTGATTCTTAATGCTTTATTGAATCATTAGCTCCTACTTGACCTGACCAATTTTAATTTTTAACTAATTGTTTTCTTCAGCTAGCATTTGTACCTACTTTTCCATTTGGTCCATTTTACTTTTGAAGAAGTTTTCCTCTTCATTGATTTTTTTTTCCATTTTGTTCATTGTATTTTTAAAGGAATTGATAAATTTTTCTTCTACTTCTCTAATTTAGCTTTTAAAATCCTTCTTAAGCTCTTCAAAGAATGCTTTTTGACCTTGAGACTACTTCATAGTCCCTTTTGGGGTTTCAGATGTGGGTACTGTGTCAGTGCTGCCCTCTTCTGAAATCACATCTTGATCTTCCCAGTTCCCATAGTAAGAATCTATAGTCTTTGTTTATCTAAGATGCTTTCTGCTCATTATGATTGTCTTTTACTGGCTTTTAAAATGGATCTCTGCTTCTGGGGCACAAGGGGCTCTGTCATGTGCTTCTTGTGCTGGGGGCTAGGGACCTGGTTATTGGCTTTCTGTGCTATGGCCTCTGGTTCTGACAACTGAAAGCTACATAATTCTGTAGATTACCTGGTACTGAGCTGGAGCTGACTGGTGTGTGCAGTGGTCAGGTAAGGTCTTCCTGCTTTTCCCCCTGCATCATACTGAAGCTCATGGCATCAGATATGAGGGAGGGGTAGTCTGGCTTTTGGAAGTCTCTTCTTCCCCTAGGGCTGCACTACAGCAAAGGTAGGCTCAGTTGCTGTTGGACTCCCATCCTTCCTGGTGACTACCAATTCCTCTGGCTGTGCAAAGATACTCCTGGGATCCTGGTGCTGGCACTTGCCAACTCCACTAGCCTAGGGCCCAAGATCTTCTGATAGTCAGTTGATTTGAGTCTTGCTACTGGTTTGCTTGGATACCTCCTGCCTCTAATGGCTCCCTTCATCCCCCTCACCATGCCCCTTCTTTCTGAAGGCTCTGCTATTCCAGAATTTTTCCTATATTATTATTCTCTGTTTTTCAAGGTCTACAAGGGAGGATGAGAGTGACTTACAGTTTACTCCACCATCTTGGCTACAGAAAATTTAAAATCTATGTATAACATTTAATATTTATTAAAAATCACCCAACCCTTCTTTTTTCCTCCTTCCCTTCCTTCTCCTTCTTCTCTCTTTGTCTTCTCTGTCTCTGTCTGTCTCACTCTGTCTCTGTCTCTCTGTGTGTGTCTGTCTGTCTCTGCCTTTCTCTCTCTCTTTATGATATTTCACTCTGGCAGATATCCAGCAGTTTCAAAACTCCTCTTCTAGGTCTTTCCCAATTGGCCCTGTCAACCTAAATTTTAATGAAAACAATCGATACAACAAAAGAGAGGTTTTTAATCTGGGCAAGTGGATTGTAGCTCAAGGTGACACATAGCAAGTGCTGGGGTATCCAAGGAGGGGGCTGGGAATAGAGTTTATGTAGGGTACTAGGAGAGAATGACTAGGCTGCAGGTGTGAGAGGCTGGGCATCTCAGTTTCAAAAGGTAAGTTGTTTTATGTAACAAACAATTATCCATTAACAAAGCTTGGGAATCTCTGGCGGGGAGAGTTTGGGAGAGCTAGGAAAGAATCAGAGACTGCAGCTGACAAACTCTGGTCAGCCCCAGAAAATTCATTAGCCTGGGAATCAATTCTTAGTCAACTGAGTTTATCAGGCCTCCTAATAACTGCTTTATAAAAACAATAGCACACAAGGTTTAAAAACTCTATCAATGAACAGTTTTATTGAAGCTTTTGAAGCAAAGTAAACCTTTAAAAGGAAGGTGAAAATTTGCTGTATTCTAAAAGACTGCCTCAGGTTGAAAGTGAATGTAATCTTTATCTTGGGAAAGAGATTATAATCCATTTACGCCTGCCCAGCCTTTTGTTCAACTAAATCTGATATTATGAATGTATCAGTAGAGCATATGGGTTTATTTTCCAGAATTTATTTTCCAATCTTTTAAAATATATCTAATACATAATATGTTACCTATAATGCACATGTGCATATGTATGCATACATACATGCATACATAATACATATATGAACTCCCATATGTTAAACTGAGTCTCCCTTTCTTGCTGTGGATAGAAGTACAAGAGCCATGCACAGCTCTAATCCCATTCTGATAAGCATGAACCTTTCACCTGTTTTCTTGTTAATTTGGATCAGCTGTTTTTCCTTAGGCAACCAGGTGACCTCCTAGGGGATTACCTTATTAATAGAGAATTTAGTACAGATATTCAATCAGTTTAAAACCATTGCATCTCAGAACTCTCAAACTCTGAAGATTTATAAGCCTCAGGCTGATGTGTTGCAAGGACCACAAAATGGCATATTCTCCTCTTTTAACATGTTAACACTATATTTTTTTAAGCTTTGATACACAAAGTAGACTAGGAAGAGTGGACATGAACACATGAGAGTACAGTTGTAGTGGGGCAAGTTGGGAATGCATATGACCAAGGCAACTGACAACTCCAAGTTTAGGGAGAAAGTTATTTTATAGATATACTTTATACCATACCATTTTAGTATATACCACTTCTTTGAACTAATTGTGTCTCCTGACTGATTGTTAGGCAGAATTTCATGATGGAAAGTCATAAGCAATAATTTTGCAATGGAAAACACAGGATATTCTAAAACTTGAAAGAAGGGTGATCTAACCTACAAGTGTGAGTGCAAATTGGAGGCACAGCCCAGATGGGATAACACTACATCTTCTAACACCTAAAATGTGTTCTTCCAGCAAGGAAATAAATAATGCAATTTTAATTTTATCACTGTGATACTTTCTTGTCCAAAGTTTTGGAAAACCATCTTGAAATTCCTAGAGAGAGGGGTGGAGCCAAGATGGCAACATAGAAGCAGCAAAGCTCCGCAGCTCCCACACAACCACCCTAAAAGCCCATTAAATGTGACTCTAAACAGATTTTTCAAGCTCCAAAACTCTCCAAAATACAGAAAACACATCAGTTTCTACAGGCAGCTCAGCAGGTGGGGCTCTTCACAGCAGTCTGGGAGCCCTGGGGCCGGCCCAGCACAAAACCCCAGCCTGGGCCTCTAGGGCAGTTGGGCAGAGCCCAGTCTATAGGAGAGCAGATCAGCTGCACTGGAGGCACAGTTACCACATGTATCAGGCCAGAAGAAAAAAAAAGGCTAAGAGAAAGGTCAGTGGATTTTGCTAAATTGGGGAAAGAAGAGTGGTCTGGCCTAACTGCTCCCAGGACAAGGAAGCAGCAGGAGGTGGCTGTAGCAGCAGGAACGGAGCAGCAGTGGCCTCCACTGGGCTGCTTAAGAGCCCCTGGCCTGCAGATAGCAGGGAGGCTGAGGTGAGCGATCAGGCCCAAGGGCTCCTGTGTTGAACGGCCTGGACCTGGATCATGGTCTTGAGTGGTAGGCCTGGGGTGCTCTTTCAGTGAGCCAAACCTGGGGGGGCTGAAGCACCTCACTAATAGCTCCAGCAGCTGTGAAGGCCCCAGCGATTTGGGACAGAGCTTTCCTACCCCCCCCCCCACCCAGGAAGCAGA